>NGKH01000054.1:2297-60341 GCA_002162575.1 Sclerotinia glacialis | reverse complement strand
ATCGCTTTTGCACAAGGCCCAAGCTCTCCTAATTAGTCAATTGTTACTATCGTAACATATATATACTTGTTCAGATGAGAGAGAGACTCTTTAACTTGTGGATTTATATTATAATAGATTATGATAGTATTATAATGTTATGGTATTACCAATGGTTAATCTAAATCTCAATCTAAACTATAGTAAAAAATAATAAACCTATATTAATATCTAATCTTCTAACTTCTAACTTCCAATCTCTCTCGCTACCTCTTTATCTATTCGAAAAAAAAAACAGGACAGTAAAACCAGATAGTTGTGCTCTGTATAAACTATAGAGTGGTAGATAGAGAGATATAAAGCTTATATAAAGCTTATATATATATATCTAGTATATAAGATATAGTTTGGCAACGGATGAAATTCGGAGATTTAGGTCTAGATTTAGTTTTAGAAATACATGCACCAATACACCAGTACGGCAGTAAGTGAGTGAGTGAGTGAGTAAGTACCTAGGTACCTCGATAATTTTCATGGGGATATATGTAGGTTAATGAATGTATATAGAAATAGATATATATGTAGGTAAATAGATCGATGCATGAGCATAGGATTGCGAGGGGAAAAAAGTCACTAAAGAAGGGATTGCTGCATGAAAGTATTTCGATTCAAGCCTTCTACATAGCACTACTGTATATACAATGCAGCGTACATGGTAGAAGTAAAGCGAGGGATGCCCTGGAAGGATTCGTTCGTTCGTTTATTCATTCCTTCATTCATTTCATACTTATCCAATAATATCTAACCTTACCCATGAATATCATGGAAATGACAACCAACAAGATCGTAATGCAAAAGGATACTCTTAGCAAGTTACCTAGCAGCATCTCCAACATCTAGGGGTCGATAGATTCATTCGATTCATTACTCCGTAGATTCATTTACAAATCCAAGTCCAAACAAGATTTCGGGGAACCCGCTCTATAAAAAGGACAATTGAAGAGTACGAGTACCGAAACTTTCTTTCCATGCTATATACTCCGGATGTCTGTATGTACTCCGTACGTATGTATGGATGGATGGATGGATGGGTAAAAGATTTCCCCAAACTTTCGGAGTTTTTGGATCTTGTTCAAAGGTAAGGTTTGATGTGGTTTGTCGGTGAAAGATTTCATTCGCACTTTCGTTTCCGTAGAGTAGAGTAGAGTAGAGTAGAGTTTTCTGAGTGCCCGTCTGCGTATGAATTACTATCCCAACACCACACCACACCAGACCATCCATAGTGTTCATGTCAAGATATCTAATCCGATGGAATTCATATAATCATTCCAATCAGCATGGATCTTGGCACTGCAGGACAGGAGAAATATGATGGAATATGCCGCTGGTTGGGGGTGGAGGGGTTCCATTGAAATACAGAGGGGAGGTCCGTCGATGTGGGTGCTGGGGAGATTTTATCCCAATCAATGAAAGGATTGAGATGAAAGTATGGTACTCGGTAGTCATGACCTACATTCTATCACATTTGGATATGTATATGTATGCACAATATAATGAGTTTGGACAAGAATCAGTCAGTCATTCGTTTCCTTGGAGAAGATGTTTCATTGATATGTTGATATATATTCAATTCATCAATATATCAATTCATCAACACATCAAAGGATGACAAAGCTGGGGAAACAAGGGATTAGAAATTCACAAGTGGAGATTGACAACACTCTACTCTCCGAATCTGGACCTTTCGCTCTCGAGATGGCTTCTCATTGACGTTCTATGATTCGATAGGTATTGGTTGCCATGTTTGGTAAGAGTGGGGTGGCGTATATACATGACATATATCCCAAAGTTCTAACGTCTTTCAACCCTTCTTTTGCATTGCATGGCATGGTATGAAAGGCTACCTATTTAGATTTTGCCGGCTTCCGAGTGGATATCGAAGCAACTTCTCCAAGGGAAGATGTAACGAAGATCAGGTGGCAATGAAAAGAGAAGGAGCAAGGTGTCTTTCGTTTGTGCCGAGATGTTTGGCCGCGCCGGGAGATGAGAGATGGTTGATTGCGAGGTTGATGAAGCAGAAAGTATATCCGAAAGCATATAATATGATGGATGGAACAACGAATGAGGAAGAGAAATCAATTTAGCTTAGCTTAAACTCTAGCTTAACCTCAAACCTGTTGTGAAGCTTCCTATATTCGCACCTGGACAACCTTTTGGGTGTAATATGTAGTTATGTAGTGTGTAGTATGTAATATACCGATATGTAATATATAGATATATAGATATATAGATATATAGATATAATATATAATATCGGTAGTTATGCTCTTTAATCGCTATAGAACGAGCTTGGATCACCTCATGGCCTTGGAGATATGTACCCGTCCGGGGTCTGGAGAAGCACGAGTTGGAGGGGAGATCCTGGGATGAATGTGGAGATGACGAATCAATTGTACTGTGTAGGGAGGGAGTATTGGTACGGAGATTCTTATTTATTCTTATTTACTATTATCTATTCTTACTAACTCTTATTTATTTTATTTATTTTATTTTATTCTTATTTACTCTTCTTTATATACATTGCGAATTGATACTAAACAGGATGGAACGGTATCGATCCAACAACATAATCAGAAAGAGTAGAAGTAGAAAAGAGAATAGTGAATGACGAGTAAAGGACGGAAATAGCTTTGTACGAGGTATTTTTTTCTGCATCCATCATCAACCACATCCTTCATCAATCATCAATCATCAATCGGTCTACCGGGGTAGTTTTCACATCCGTTGTGGATAAGATGGGAGTGGATGCTTCGGTCAAGAGCGGCGAGGTGTACTCCGTAATGATGGATCCATGGATGGTGGAGCAGTACTTAGTAAGGACAACCAAAGTCAAATAATTAAATTAAATTAAAAAAATTAAAATGGGTTGAAAAGTTGGAGCTAAGGTTGAGATGTTCTGGATCCGGATTCCAATTCCTTTTCCTTTCAAGGGATGTTGGCGGTTTCGGTCGTATGATGCAGGAAAAGTGAAAAGCCGTATAGCTCACAAGTCAGTCGAACAGCCGGATCATCCATCGATTGATGAGATTTACCTGTAGACTCGATATGGACGGCAAATCCTATCTAGGCATTCCGAAACATTCTAGACCATTGCGGTGAACCATTACTTCCTTTGTATGTGGGATAACTAACTATTTGATGATGAAATGATGAAATGCTGTGCATGTGTTCAAGTGAATTAACCAATCATAGGATTCAATTCTCGATCAATAAAGAAAAGGGAGATCCATCCCTAACTCTTGGATGAGGTCCAAATGACTGTTAATACCGGTCGGCAGTTTTATCTGATCTGATAGGTATTATTTATTCAACACCTACCTCACCAAACATCTCTTTAAAGCGGCAAGACATCGATCAGAAATTAATTAATAAGCTCCTCTAGTCAATTAGGATTAGGTTCAAAGTCCCCAGAGTGTGTTAGCGTAAGCCAGGATCCACTAAGAGATCCACTAAAAGAGATCCACTCAGCAGTAAAAGCCATCTCATAGTTATGGAGAATGACCAATGATTACCCTAGATTACCTTAAATCATGCATATCCATAGGTCATCCTCCACCCATCCTTCACTATCCTCCACTTACTTTCCCTGTTGATGGGCAAAAAATAGACAAGACTACCTAGCACAACGTATTTCGACACACATCTCGCCGTTTATGAAGGTATCGATCTATCTATCGTCTATCTGCGACGTTGAGAGAAGCGCAAATTACTCATCAACTCATTGTAAGTAGATTCAATTATACTTCCTCCTAATCAATCACATATTCATTGGGGGTTCTATTAGCTGGACGGGAAAGAGCTTAGTGGCATCGGCTTAGTTACGCACAGAGTTACGCACAGAGTTACGCACAGAGGATATACATCACAGCCACCCCCAGATTTAAATCTACTTCCCATTTCAACGACGCCTACAACCACAGCGACAACCACAATCATTTCATTCACTTATTGCTTGTACCGAATCACATGCCTTCTTTGAACAACTGACACCATCTCTTAGTATCATTGGCCTTTTCAATATTTACAACGATTCTCGCCTGAAGACCATCTTTTTCAATACTCCATACGTCCCCTTCCTCCAAATTCAAGCAAAGTACATACATACAACCGGGGCCTGCAAATAACCAACCACTTACTGGTCGAGAGGAAGAATTGCCCACACCCCCTTCTTTCATTTATTGGTCTGCAGAAACGAGAAACAAGTAAAGGATCGGGTCGGCTAAAGCTTCAACGCGAACGTTATAACAACTGAAAAAGGCTTGGGTGGATTTATCGTTGCATCGCTGCATCGCTGCATCAAAAATTGCAAGTCCCCCAGTAAAGGACCCGCCAGTTTTTGATTCATTGGAAAAGCCCGTAAGTCGAAACATCTATCCATCGTACCTTTGCCACGAACAAGCACCCGTCAAACCTGGGACGAATAGAATATTGAATCATTTCTAGCATGTACAAACCTTCGTAGGAAGCCATTCTCAAATATCTCAGCCTCGTTCTTCTCTCATGGTGCGGGAAAAATCAACAATCAAGCAGGAGCAATCGCCTAATATGTCTGCGGCGACGTCATCTAATAGCGCCGAGTCAAATGGTGGGATGAATGATGGGGAGACTGGTAAGTAGCAATCACATATCAAATACAATTCGGACATGAAGCTCCTGTTCAATCGATGATATTGCTACCATCTCATACTAGAGCAACTTATATCTGACATGTACTGGAGTCACAGCATCGCCGACATCAGCAACAGCTCCTACCACCACACCTCCCGACGCTTATCCGCCCAAAATCGACAAACCCAAACCTCATGGGTGCACTACGTGTGGAAGACATTTTGCACGTCTGGAGCATTTGAAACGGCACGAAAGATCGCACACCAAAGAAAAGCCATTCGAATGCTCCGAGTGCAAGAGATGTTTTGCGCGGCGGGATCTTTTGTTAAGACACCAGCAGAAGCTGCACTCAGGTTTAACCCCTTCTGCGAAACCAAGAAATCGCCGAAATAGCAGTATGAGTAATGCATCCGTAGCTGTGGGACCGAACCCAAACAGGGTACGAAAACACTCCATCGCCCATCCGTCAGGCCCGAGACCAAGGGCAAATACAATTCCCAATTCAGAAAGCGTTTATGTGCACATGGCAATGCATCAAATGCTAAATGAATCTCACACGGCCAGGAATCAGAACCGTACAATTCATCCAAATCATGGTCACAGTCGTCACGCCAGCCTCGTAGGCCTGCCAATGCACAACTCGGAATTTGGTGGAATGCGCGGCGGGATGGGTCCGATGAGTGGGATGTCCGCCGTGATGGATCACCGCAATATGCATCACGGATTGCCTAAGATTGAAACGCAACACATGGTTTCCAATGGGTTGCGAACTGCGCCCGCCGCTGGAAATTTTCAAAATTACGAATTCAGCCATTTCTCACCCGCGTTTTCATTTCCAAATGGAAATACGCCTAGCCCGACGGTAGATCCTAGTGCCTTGTTCAATCACTCGTCACAGTCAATGGGCATTGGGCCTAATGATACATCCAATTTCGACTTCCCAACTTACTCCGGAAACTCTGTTATAGATGACCCTTTTGGCTGGAATGGAACTATGAACCCGTTTAACCAAACCATGACTTTTGATGAGAATGTGATAATGGATGGCTCTTCTCCCTCTGCCATCAGCACCGCCAGCCAAAGTGGAATCAGTGATGGAGTCATGCTGGATGGATCCAATAATACAGCTACGAGCTCTGCTCCTATGTGGCATCCCGTCACGGAACCACCTCTGATGACACCAAATTTTCTGGACCACGGTAATCAGAACTTCGCAACTTTCTCCAACGGAAACTCTTTGTCACCGCACAGTCTACCACACAACCATGCGAATTTCTCGAATGGAAATCCTCTATCACCACACACTTTGCCGCAGAACCACCTGCCATATTTCCGCACTCCACCGCCCCTAAGTTCTCTGGACCATTCTGCAATGCCCGGAATGAACAACACACAAGGTTTCCAACCCCCCATGACTCTTGGTCCTGAGACCCCCAGTTCCACGACCGGCAGTATCCACGGAAGCTTACCTTTGTCTACAGTTACAGACTCAACCCGTTCGGCTCTTGCGAACGCTCTGTCCCATAGCACAGCCTTTGGCGGACGAAAATATTCCTTCCCTTCTGCAAACTCCCCATCTTCCCAGTCCCCTCGGCCACCAATTCGAGCAAGTAGCGTGAGCGAAGGCGTGAGATTTCTCCCTAGCACCTCCGATCTCAGAAAATACATTGGCGCTTACATCCAATACTTTCATCCACACTTGCCATTTTTGCACGTTCCTACCCTCAACTTCGATTTTTCGACTTGTACAAATGATGGACGAGGCGCTGGTACCTCTGTCGAAGGACCTGGATGTCTTACACTTTCCATGGCGGCTATTGGTGCACTATATGCAGGAGATCATCTACAATCCAAAGCGCTATTTGAATCTGCGAAGAAGATGCTACAACTCTACATAGAAATCCGGCGCAAAGCTGATGTCCGCAGAGCGGACCACCGTTCGAGAGCTTCAGAGGCCTCTACTCACACACCAGTATTTCTTGCACAGGCTATGCTGTTGAACATTATCTACGGGTTCAATTCCGGGGATAAAGTAGCAGGCGAAAATGCCCTGATTCACTGTGCAACTTTGGTCAGCCTTGCTAATGCGGTCATCAAGCCACCGCCTTCTGATAATGGATCGTCACAGCAGGATCTACGGATGACTGATGATGATGATGATGCTGCGATGAATGGCTTCATCAAAACCGAGACTCCGGACGATCAACAGGAGTGGCTCAATTGGAAGACTGCGGAGGAGAGGAAACGGACTTTATACGCAATCTTCATACTATCTAGCATGCTTGTGTCTGCCATCAATCATGTACCATTCTTGACCAATTCTGAGATTGAATTGGATCTACCTTGTGACGAACAATTCTGGTCAGCTGAGTCTGCTAATAGCTTCTATGCTATGGGTGGCGTCGAAATGGCCAATCGTAACCAGACCACGTTCAAGGCTGCTTTGGGCGAGCTAATGCAGGCCAGCGATACACAACAATACCAGCTGCCGCAAGCTCAACATTTTGGAAATGGGCACAATGCCCAGGATTTTCCCCAGAGTGATTTGAAGCCAAGTACTTTTGGATGTTTGATTCTGATTAATGCACTTCATAACTACATTGTATGTTTATTTAAGTTCCCACTCCAGGCTTCCCCTGTTTGAATAGCAATTGCTGGATAACCTCCAAGGGTAGAAAATACTGACTCAAGGATAGTGGGAAACCCGACAGAGACACGCCGAGCAGGAGTGGACAAATGAGGAGACTGAAGGAATGTATCGCCACATTGAGCCTGCCTTGAAAGCATGGCAATCAGCATGGCAACGCACTCCTGGGCACAGCGTAAAACGCCCAAATCCATTTGGGCTAGGACCTTTATCAGCAGACAGCGTTCCTCTCCTGGACTTGGCATATGTTCGCTTGTTTGTAGACATGTCGGCTTCAAAAGAAATGTTCTGGAAACGTAATTTCGATGACATGGCAAATGAACTTGCCCATGGAAAGGAGATTATGCACCATGCAGAACGCTCTCCTAATTCCAATGCCGATTCCACGGAATTTTCAAGCGGGTCAACTGCAAGCTCTGTGTTCGTTGACTCTCCTACTACATCAAATTCCCCTTCTGACTTTCAATCTTCCAGAGCTTTAAAGTACCCCCCACAAAAGTCAGAGGGTCCTTCCAAGCGTGAACGCCATCTCAGAAAAGCAGCTTATTATGCCGCAGATTTCCTTTCCATGTCAAGTAAATTTGGTATTACTTTTGCCGATTTCACTTCTCGGGAACTCCCCTTACAGGCTGCCATGTGCGCATTTGATTGTGCACAAGTGGTAGCTGAATGGGTAACTCTAGTGCAGGAACGCCTCGGACGTTACATAGGAATCCTAGGTCATACCGACGTTGATTTTAGCAGCGTGCCTGCTATCATGTATCTGGAAGAAGAAGATGTCAAACTTTTGGAAAAGGTTAAGGAGGTCGTCGACAGCGCTGAAATGAAGATGCAACTTGAACAAACAAACGCTACCCAGATGAATGGTGTTCAAAGATTTCCGGCACTGGATAATTGTGGATTTGGAAGCAGAATCTTAAGAGCGACTGCTTTCCAGCTCGATAGAGCTGCAGTTTGGCAAGGTACTTATTCTCTATCCTCGTTTCATCCCTTGAATGCTAACTCTAGTCACAGTAACACATCTCATGGCACGAGCTTTAGAGACGCAAGCTATTCATGTGCAAACACGAGCAAAACGCTCTAGTCAACCAAAAGACAATTTTCTGTGATGCGGAAAATAAATCAAAATGGGACTCGATTACGCTCATACATCAAAAGCAATTTCCTAATATTATCCTTTTGATTTTTCTGTAAAAATTTTTTTTTGCCAATAAGACTTGGTCATGTCTTGTTGTCTCGATTTCGCGGTACATATGGGCGGTAGGTTACTTATTTGACATACATTCAACCCAAAAATGGCGGCTTTGCTACGTCCATTCAAAGCCTTCATAGGATACTTTTGACGGAACGATTCGATTTTTTAATTCAAAACACATATTCCCTTGACGCATTCCATTGCGTTTCTCACGCGTGCTTGACAATACCATGCTTTGGTTTCTTTCGACTCGACAGCACGTCTTGGTACGGCTATACGGTTTCTTTCACATTGGGTTGCATATTTTTGGGGGGTGGGATGGCTTTGGCTGGTTGGGTATGGGTTTAGGTGTTTATGGATGGGATTGTGATTGACATTGCGTTTGTTTGATGCAATGTTGTTAAATGATGAAATGCCTGAATGATGTTGATGATGATGAGAATGGAGAGGATGTTGAAATTTTCTTTCCGTTGATTCTTGATACATCTTGAGACATTAAGTCTAGTTTCGGGATGCAGGCGCTATTATTTTGATGGAGCATGAATGATAATATCGGTGGAGGATGGATTGGGTTGATGAGGGGAAATTATGAAGAAGGGCAGGGCAGAGGCAGAAGTGAAATTTTGATGGATGAATGTGTCACGATTCTTCAAATGAATGGCAGATAGGATGGGTTGGAACAGGAGATATGGAAATGATATTGAATTGAACTGATTTGAAAGGAATGGCAAGGAATGGCAAGGAATTGAATTGGGATGGAATTGGGATGGAATTAGGATAAGGTATCGGATTCGGGGTATTAAATGTACCTAAGTGGCCCACCTTCTTACCTTGCTTAACCAAGTGAAGTAAGGTATTAGTGAAAAAATCAAAAGCCAAAATGTACTGAGATGAAAGGAAATGAGAAGATTAAAGAAAATTGATATTATTTGATGAAAAATGAAAAATGGAAATGATATAAAGATATTAGAATAAGTGAGTGAGTTAATAAGAGTAAATCTTATTATCAAAAACTCGATTAATAATTCCTGAGGATTTATTTAGATTTGGTGTCGCTGTAGACACTGCCAAGAGCCTAACGGGGTAACTCTGGAGTCTGTATAACGAAAGTATACAAATGAAAGAGATGATTTGATAAAGATAAAAGATTAAAAAATCTTTTTGATTTATAGGAATATATATTCGAATCTTAAATTTTTTATATAATTAGTTTCGATTAAATATAACTCTATGTTACGAGGGGTTGCCGTCTAGATCGCATAGAAGCGCTCTAGGCTCTCGAAAGGATTTATAACTAGGCGTCAAGCAAGATATACAATTCGTAACTAATAGTAAGCTATACTAAATGATTGATCTTGAATATGAAGCTTTCTATCTAAATGAGATCCTCTCTCTTTATATAGAGATCTTCTTGCTCCATAACTTTACTAGCTCGTATAGCCGCTAGGTAGGTGACCGCTCTCGATTTATCGGGCCGGCCGCTGAATTGGTGGCCACCCTGATCATGTGATCGTGATCCAATCATAAGAATGTCCGAGCTTGCTGAGGCTGGGGTTATCGCGAAAGTCATTTCCTATATGATCTAGTAGTAAAGTGATTTGTTTCTAAACAGGGTTTAAGCTTGTGTAGACAAATTGGATTTGTTACTTTGTAATATATTACTATTAGTACAATTACTATAACTATTACAATTAGTATAATCAGTATTAATATATAAATCATTATATATACTAATATACGATCATTATATACATTGTTGAAATCGATATATAATTATCATATAACAAATTGGATATCGGATCCAATTCAATTCTCAAATAATCTTATTAAGCTTTAATACCGCTTAATTCGATTATATAAAGAGACTACGATCAAAAAGACAGAAACTTTAAGTCAATCAAATTAGTCTACTTCACTATCTACTATATCACTTATTACCTGCTCAACCGTGACCATACGTAATGTATAAGACTTAGTCATCTACAGTCATACCAGACAAATAGATATTTATGAAAAAGGCAAGATTATCATTTGGCGCTCTCTTAATATCCACCCCCCTCTCCCTCATTGCATTCTCCTTCTCCTTTCCTTCCACTTCATATCAGGATCCGAAACTGAAAAATGACACAAAAGTATCCTTACACAAAACCTCGGCCACTAAAAAGATATTACCGCAATCACTTCATTTTGCTGTTCTACTTCTCTAATATACACCTCTCCCTCGTTATCTCCAAAAGGGAAAAAAATGTGTGATACCTATGAGTATTTCGCTGTTCGAATGCTAGAGCATTTTCTCCTTTCACTTGCTATTGTTCTCTATTCATTCCAGACCTTACCCAGGTAGAATTTCTTTCCATTGTTCTCCATATTGACACATGTTCCCCGCCCATGAACTTGATATTACTCCTCCATCCTTTCCCTTCATTAACACCCCTGTATAGAGCACATAATGATATAAGCCAAGTCCAAGCCCGCCCTATGGAAATCAGCTGAAATCGCCCCAACCAGCCGATACTCCTGTAAATGATGCCAATGTTGAAACTCCAAGACAGTGATGTCCCTAAAATGATGATTCTTGAAATGCTATCCCATTGATATTGACAAAAGGAAAATAATAAATCAAAATTGCCTAACCATCCTGGCATTGTGGGAGCCGAAATCTCGAGATTATAGGAATATGCCCACCCATTTATCTTTATTTTTGACGTTCGAATCACAGTCCTCAACTGAACAGAGAATGTTCTTGCTTCCACGAAAGGAGGATAACTTTTCATTCGAGCGATGCTGATAGCATTTATTGCAGAATACCTATTTTATCTTAGTAATGTTTGGTTGAGATGGAATAAGTAAAACTTACATGACCACAATCCTTGACAACCCAGAAAGGATGTTCTTCTCTGTCTTTTCTACTAGGTGCCCCGCGAGACTTTTTGGCCACTGGCTCCTCACCGTCCTTTTTATGAATTAATTCTTCTTCGCAGCTTGGGCAAATCGCAGTATCATTCTCTGTAGGTGACCTTGTAAATCCATCTCCAACTGGTGGAGGTGGAACATGTTCAGGTTTATTTTCTTGCAACGCCACTCTTCCATAATCCATACCATTTGGCATGGCTGGGAAGCCAGCAAAAAAATGGAGTCCCACACGTTCATCACCTCCCAGATTTCCTCGATTGAGACCCATCAAATTATGAATGTCCATGACAATGTCAGCGCCGTTTCCGTAAAGAGCTCTCATACCATCAATGGCACGCTCACCAATAGGAAGAGGGCGTTCTGGCGGCGGTCTTGCTGGTTCCATCTGATTTCCATAAATATAATCGGCGCGATACGGATGTCTTGGTCCCTGTCCAAATGGACGATCTATTGGTCGCCCGAGGGGAGGAAGAGGTGTAGAACGTTCTCGAGAGTGGGTTATAATGATAGTATCATCGTCATCATCATCGTCATCGTCCGCTGTAAGATCCACAACGTGCTGCAATCTTGCTTCATTCCTCCCTAAAGTCGGTGGTGGTCTCGGAGAAGGGGCAGGAATACGAGCTGCACGACGATGCGGGGCTCGAGATGAAGGGACATCGTCTTGGTCGGATGTTAGATCGATAATGACCCCAGGGCTAACTATTGAGCGGCGTCGCGGAGGTGGCAATAAATCCGCTTCCATTTCTGGGGAAGCTCTAAATGATCGTGAATGCCGACTGGATTGACCCAAAGGATTATGAGAATTTGGTGTTTGTCCTCGCAGTGTTTGAAATTGTTGTCCCCGGGAAGAAGAGGAGGCAGGAGGAATATTTGCCAATGGTGCAAGTATTGAGGAGGAGTTACCGAAGTTCGAGGTTCTTTCCTGAAATAGTACAGGTGATGATGAAAGTCTTAAATGCGACTGGGACATCTCCAAATGAGATCGCTATAAGAGGATTAAGAAAGTGTTAGTAAAGAAACAACCAGAAGTTCCTTTTTATTCACAAAAGAAAAAGAAGTGAACATTGGCTCCTACCTTGCGACTCTCCCGGGTTCCTGTCAATTCATCCTCCATAAGCAAATGAAATTCGCCAGCGGCGCAGAGAATCCTGTAGTCTTGATTTCTTTTATGAATGAAAAAGAAAAGTTGTCGAGATCCTTTTGTTTGGTAGATCAATGGTATAGAATTGAATGTATTCCCTTTGTAGTGGGGTGTTTTGTGTGTTGTGTTGTTGTTGTAATAAGAGGATGTTCTATCAGAGCCCAATCTGATATGAATGATATTGAACTAAATATGAGTAAGCGATCTCAGTTTATTTTTATCTGTCTCGGTATTATTTTATTACGGTAACTAAGACAAGGTTTATTATAATCTTTTATAAATTGAAAATTCTATGTAAATTAGAAACTATATTTTATAAATTATTTTTATCTCTTATAGTCTACTAATAAATGTTCAATTTAAATTCTTATCAATCCTTTAACCTTTGAAATGCCTAGGTACATATATAGGTATTACTATAATTTTCCAACCTCCAACTTCCATTATGTTACGAGGGTAGCCGTCTAGATCACGTGGAAGTGTTCTAGGCTCTCGAGGTAGGTTTATAACTAGGCGTCAAGCAGGGACTTAAGTAATGACAATATGAATATGCTATTCGTAACTAATAGTAGAGTATACTAAATGATTGATCTTGAGCACGAAGCTCTATACAAAGGAAACCCATCTTGTTTATATAGACCTTCGTTCTCTGTAGAGCCCAAGGTTCCGTCCTATTTGGAGCCCTCCTGGATCCTAAGCTCCAAAGCTCCTGGCTCCTTGGATCCTAAGCTCCAAAGGCTCCATCACATGACACTTGCCACGTGATACATTGTTACCTGTCGTAACACATTATTCATCATTCATCATTCACAATTTTTATTTCGACTCCAAATGCAGATCGGCACCACCAATAATGTTCATTTTGGGCATTGCGAATATGCTTCTCTCCTAATATCACAGTAATGAGAGAAAAAACTGTCCAAATTTCTTGTTCCTTTTCACATCTTGAAATGACCAAACTCCCATGATATTCCCACCCCATCTCCATGTTTTGAAAACTCCATCATTCAGGAGCTACACCAAGAACCGTCACAACTCCCTCATTACCAACAGTGATCAAACTCTTCGCCTCCTCACCCCACTGCACTGCAGTTGCTGGTAAAGCTAAGCTCGTAGCATCCGACCAGGATTTTGTAGATTTGGTATATTGAGAGATGGTAAGCCCTCTTGGTCCCGAGGCTGCCAAAAATTGACCCGTGTAATCCCACCGTATAGCATCAACTGGCCCACCAACTTCTAAAACCTTTGCCTCTGCAGCCTTTCCTTCTTTTCTGATGTCAAAAATCACAACACTGGTAGATCCTTTGGCGACAGCGGCAAACCATATACCATTCTCAGAAAAGGCGACATCCTGGACAGGCCCGTCTATTTCGAAATTTACACCGGCACTCTCTCCCGTCTTAACATGGAATAATTTAATTTGCCCATCAACACCGCCGGCCGCAAAAAGATGACCATCTGGATGGAAAGCCGCCGTTTTGAGTTCTATTAAACGTTAATAAGGTCTGCACCAGATAAGTTTGCAAGGCCGACATACCCGAATCTGTATATATTTGAGTGATTGCCTTCTTTTCCGCCAAATCATAGAATACGAAGCTCTTGTCGACACCAACAGATGCTAGAATTTCACCGCTTGGATGCAACGCAAGAGCATTGACTGCACCAGCATGCGATGTAAATGTATGTTCTTCATCTCCCAACAACTTTACAATTCCCTTTGCAGTAGACACAATAGGGATACTGCCAGAGAAAGCAGCTCCTGTGACTGGACCTCCGGCTTCAAATGACTTTATGATCTTTTGTTCCGTCAAAGAATAGATACCTACCTCTTTCGATCCACCGACAATTAACTTGTCTTCACTTTGAGCGAGTGAAGTGCATCCAGGGTACAAAGATTCCGAAGTAGAAGTAATCTTAAATTGACCAATATCCTCTGCGGTAGCCCATCCCTTTGGAACAGGTCGCTTTCGACGGCTTTTGGAGAGTCTATTATCTGATTAGCAAGTGATCTCATTAGTTTTTCGTCAAAACTCGTACTCGGCTTGTGTAGTATCGACCAGATTCGCCAAGTTTTCTGGAAGACCTTGAGTATCAACCTGCATAGCATCACCATTTCCTGAATTTCCAGCCCCAATTGAAACCTTGCTTAACGCATCTCTCGCCTGATCTCTCTCCTTCGTCAGCCGCACAATAACCCTCACAGCTGCATCATGTTGATATAATGCTATTGACAACTCCTTTCGAGTCTGATGTAATTGTTGTCGTATAGTGAAGCTTTCCAGCGCTAATGCATCCCATTCGTTTTGGAAAGTAGAAAGGAGAGAAGGAATCGATGTGAGAGTAGGAGGTCGAGGAGTAACGATTTTGGCGGATTTGAGATCGATTAGATCTGCAATTTCGAGGTCTTCTCCAGTAACTGGATCTTTATGGTTTTCTGCAATATACGATTCAATAAGTCGTTTTTCGAAAATGTTGCCTGAGATCTGTTATTTTTAAATCCTTTGAGAGATAGATAACTTGTTTCCCAACTTACCTGATTTCGATGAAGCAACAGGTTGCAGTGGAGCTTCTCCAGATACTATAGAAAGTCAATCGCAAGTCATAAATCAAATCCAAGAGCTCTTTAAACTTACTTGAGCACAACATGTTGATGGGGTTTAAAGGTCGAAGCTCACGGCGCGATACAAAAAGATGTTTTGAGGTCGCGACCAATTGTAGTTGAGCTAAGCTATTTTTGTATTAGTGTGTAGCTCTCAAGCTCCCGGCGCAGGCCTTGTGGAGAATTCATATTTTTGTGACTTCATAGATAGAAATTGATAGATTCTGTCGTATTGATATATATAATAGATATATATAATATAAATATATATAGTATAATACTCACCTGCAGTTAGGTCGTATATTTTCTTGAATCAACAAACAATTCGTTTGCCCCATCTTCTCCTCAATTCCTCATTAAATGTTTTTCTATCAAAAATATCAAGCACAATGAATTCCCTACCTCCCATCGCTGGACTTCCCTCCCTATCCACTATTGAACGATCCGGTGTCCTCGACGCCCTATTCGAGCCATGTGTTTCTCTTCACACTCTCTCTTTGGATCTACTTTATACCACAACATTCGAATCTTACAATGATCTTGTCGCTAGTGTTGGTGTTCAACTCATTGAATTGTCAGAAAGTACATCGCCAAGTGACAAAGAGTGGCTGGACAAGATTCTTGGTTCTCATCCTAGACTAGGCGAGAAGAAAGTCGATAGTCTACAATCAAAGGCTGAACAAGCTCAATTGAACACTGGACCTACCGAAGAAGCTGAGAAGTTAAAGAGTCTCAATCAGGAATATGAGGAGACCTTTCCGGGCTTGAGATATGTGTATGAGTGTACCTGATTCCTAAAGTAAACAAGCAAGTGCTGATCATGATGTTAGTGTTTTCGTGAATGGAAGATCGAGACCTGCAATTTTTGAAGATATGACAAGAAGAATATCTAGGGGAGATATTGGACTTGAGAGAAAGGAGGCTATTCAGGTAAGATGTGTGTGAAATTAAAAATGATTGTGTAGCTAACTCCAATGAATGCAGGCGATGTGTGATATTGCAGCAGATCGCGCCTCGAAACTCCAGACTTAAAAAGCCGTATAAAAAGGCTTGAAACCCAAGAGACCCGGCTTCTTATGCTTGTCTTTTTTTTGTTCTTTATGATCACCTTCCCATAAACACGCCCACGCCATAGCTTCTACCATTTCCTCAAAATATTCAAGATAACCTCCAATTTTGAGATTCAGGGCCTTCAGAGAGCCCTCGACAAGGTACTTCCTCTACCAAAATGTATAGTTTCCGACCTTTCTCCTTCTTCCCAGATTTTGTTATAGCCTTTGAAAGATACCTCCCACTTCTCTCCATTTCTCCCTTCATTGCGTGTTGTAACCTGCCAGCAACCTCATCTACGAACCTCCAAAACATACAAAATAGCTGTCATCCAGTCTCTCCTCCTCCAAAATCTCCATACTCCTCTGTTCGTCCCGTGGACTCAGCGGCTACTCCTGCAAATCCTCCGGCGAAAGGCCATCAAGTGCATCCATGTACCCATAATCATCCCCCTCGCCCGTCGGGCACATCACATTGAAATCACTATTGATTTCCTTCTCACATCCATCCTCCATCAACATCTCATCTTCAGAATCCAGAACATCGTAGTTCGATCTTCCAAGCGGACTCGACAACACAAATTCATTCCACCTTCTGTTTTGTTTCTCTGTCACCTTCACAATCTCCCTCAAATGTATGCCCACATCTAACCCTAATCTCTCCTCCTTCCGCTCGCTCTCGCTCCCACGATAAACACTTAGAACTTCCCTTGCGCAATGTATCTGCATCTGCATTTGCAATCTCACCCGATTCAGTATCGCAATTTTCCTCCACACAATCCCAATTTCTTTCTTTCCTCCACGCTCTCCGAATCTCCTTTTCCCTCCCAACACAAAATTCTTTGCAATATTTATGTTAGTAGCAGGCACAGAAAAAGGCCGACTTAATCGTGATGTAACAAGATGAAGACGCAACCTTCTTTTTTTCCGACCTTCCTCGACGGAATTCCCGTTACCATCGACGTCTGAGAGGGCTCGCGCACGTTTGGAGCGGTAGGGAAGGGATGGAGATACGAATGAGGGAAAGGAGGATTCGTTAGGGGGGTTGGTGAGGAGTTTGAATTGGAATGGTTTTTGAAGTTGGGGGTGGGGTGAGATGGGCATAGACTGGTGAAGTGGTACCATATCCACATTCGCGTGTATGATTTCTTGGATTTGTAGAATGGATTGGAAGAGAGGCCCAGTCAAAAGAAGATCTTCTTCATTTCCTCAGGGAAGAAGAAAAGGAATCGGACCTGGATCACTCATTTGATATATAGTCTGCTGGCTGGTAACAAGAACCAACTTCACATCTTCTGTATCGTTTCGTCCAAGTCTCAAATATCAATCAAGTAAAAGGAAGATCAATCCTATGAAAAAAATGATGTTTAAAATCAAGAATCATCACATCACAAAGAAAAACAAAACAAAATCAGTCCCCATTTATCAGCCCATACCTCACAAACCTCATCCACCTCACCTCACCTCACCTCTCGTATAACCTCTCTCCTCCCCTCTCCTCCACAAACCAAAACCAACCCATCCATCCATGCATCTATTTATCTAACGTTCCACAACCTCTACGGATTTGCATATTTGCATATTTGCGGGGAAAGGTCATTCTCCCATCCTTTTCCGTACGCACCAATACTTCTTCCTTAAAACTCAAGCCTCTAAGCTTAGTTCGAGTCTAGCTAAAGCCCAGCTAAAGGGGCTTACTGATGGCTTATAGAACCCTGTTGCTGATGCGATCACGAGGTTACATACATATGTTGCTTGCCCGGATGGGGCTATCGATGCGGTGGTAGCGTATTTAGGTACTCGTAGGTATCTTTAGTTGTTTAGCTATTCAGCTAGCTAGCTGGGGAGGAAGACGTAAAAGAAAATACTAGGTACTGTAGGTGATTCATTCCAAATCCAATTTATATCACCTACCTGCTCATATATCTCCAAGGAATTTTTTTAATTCAATAACTAGTCTAGCTCACAATACATTATACTCTATCTCTATCCCCCAACCAACCCAGATATCTGAATCCCCTCATACTAACTCTCATTCCCATTATCATACTAATTTCCATCCCAAAAACCCCCAAAACATTACTGCCATTACATTAATAAAGCACTTGTCTAGTCTAATTGACCCAACCTAGCTAACCTACTTCATCCAGTCCAGTCCAATGCACTCCAATGCACTCCAATTCAGCTTCATAACCATAACCATCCACCCATCAATCTCTCCATCCGCCCATAAAATCTAGAAAACATCCCGATTGAGACGAACGTAGGAGACTAACCACTAACCACTAACTACGCGCTATTAGATAGATTATACATTCATTATATCAATATCATAACAAGAAGCGATGTGACCTAGAACTAACTAACCCTAGAAATTCAACCATCGATCTTTTAACCTTACCAGCTGGTCAGGGGTGGTAGTAAGTATTTTCTGGGATATTTTCGGGGCTAGGTGTGTAGCCGATGGACAGAGGGACGGGATATCTAGCCTCGGTGTGTCTATTGGTGCATGCAGTACTGTAAACCATCTATACGAGTAACAAGTCAATCCGAGATTCCGAAGAGAGATACAGTAGGTAAATGTTCAACTTTTTTTTTCATTATCTCTTACTTTTCGTTTTCCCTTGAACTTCTGTTCTAGACACTAATCGTCTTAAAAACATTAAAGTTCTCCCCCGTTCCCACTAACGCTCCCGGAATCTGAGGATGCCAATGTGCTTCCTTAACCTTAGCCATATAATGCACAAACAAAAGTTGTGGGGGTACATCATTAACACCACCCGTATCTTTACTTTCCTCATCATCCAATTCTACCGCCAAATCCCAAAGCGTCAACGTATCATCACCAGCAGCTACAGCCACGATACTATCATCCGTAGGATGCCACTCTACACTTGTAATTTGTTCTTTGTGGAAATTAAAACTAGCGACTGCGGTAGGTTTAGATGGTGAAGAGTTATTTGTAGGTTTCCAGTTTCGGAGATCCCAGACTGCCCAAACTCCATCGTCGGCGCCAGAAGCGAGGAGATGAGATGTTTGACGTGACCAGGACATGACGTTAACGTCTGTCTCGCTTACTTGGACTGTAAGAGCTGCAGTTCGACTTTTACTTCGTACGTCCCATACTTTGATTGTACCATCGCTAGATGCGGATGCGAAGACGTTCTTCTCAGAGGGACTCCATTGTAACTCTTCGATACTTCCAGTATGGCCTGTAAATGGACGTGAGTCGACTGCCCAACCTTCTCCAGCAGTTCTTGTAGTGACATAAATTTTGCCATCGTTATCTCCTGTTACCAACTTTCCAGTAGATATCAGAGGAGACCAATCAACGGCATAACCTTCCGATTTGTGCATTCGAAGAGTAGATAGAGGTTTATTTTGTTGTGGAGTGATAACAGTGCCAGGGGTATCAAAAGAGGATAAATGAGGAGTAATATCGTGAATCAGAACCTGACCAGATTCACTCATCGAAGCAGTCAGAGTAGTGGGAGGCCGCGATGAGTCGGACGCGGGTGTCTGGTGTGAACGTATTCTGTTTGTAGTAGCAGTGAGGGGTATCGAAGCCGATTCGAGGATAGGATCCGAGTCTTCATCTTCATCTTCATCCGAGTCTTCTTCGCCCTGTTCCCTCTCCATTCTGCTCAATCCACTGAACTTCATAACCAACAATTGATTTTCCTTTTCCCGTTTACTTTCTGCCTGTGTTCCTGCGACGGCATACATAGTAGCGGGGTATGTTTTCCTGTTGTCGCCCAAACCATCCTTAAGTATATCGAAAGAAAGACAAGGCCAAGGAGTACTCAGAGCGTGAAGCATTTCGTAAGTGGAAAGATCAGGGGATAATGTCTGCCCTGGTTCTAATTTATTCCTACCAACTATGAAAGTTTGTTGATCGACTTCCATGGCCTCTATAAGCATATTAGTAAACTTTCCAGACACGCGCACTTGAGGCTGCTTCATAATTGCTTCTACGAACCTGCTTCTTCAGCCTCCCTCTCAGCATCAGGTCTTCCATCTACACCTGCTTCCAAAATCTCATCTTCACTCTCGTACTCGTCCTCGAATTCGTCCTCAAATTCTCCCACCCCATCATCTAACTCTGGCTTTTCTGGCCTCTCCCCTGCCTTCAACGACAGGTCCATGTTCTTATCTTCAGCTCGGCGTTTCGACATTTTGTATATTTTTGTTGTAGATAATTTGCGACCCCTCAAAAAAATTATTGAATAGATTGTGGGGGTTTTCTTATCGACAATCACAATCGCAATATTTTTTTATTCGTAAAGTTAGCGTCGGTGGATCTAAATTCCGACTGATCTGAACAATCTTGAGTCGAGGCCCATCAGTATCAAAACTTGAATGTAGCCACCAAGATGTTGTATGAGCTCGTCGCAATTGTAAGTTTTTTGCTAGGAAATAGAATACATCACAAGAATATACAACTAACAAGTCTCCAGGTCCGACCCGGCAACCTCGTCGAGGTCAAAGAGTAAACCACCTCTTCCCTTTTCCCTCCTACCCATCTGAAACATCAAGGCTAATTCCTCACCTACAGAATTGCCCGCACAGCTGGATCTCTCATCCTCAGATCCGGTGGTACCATACGCGGTATACGTAACTGGGGAATATCCAGTTTACCCAAACGAACTCGCAAACATCAAGCACAATACCATGAAGGACATTACTTTGTCATGAGATATGACGCCTCGAGCAAAACACAAGATAATGTACGGACAACTCTTGGATTAGATCCACGGATGATCAAGTTTAGTTCGGTGAAATTGGGAGATGGTACATTGGAGAGTTTGAGTAAAATTGGTTCGACAATTCCTTGGACAATGGAAGAACATTTGAAAGAGAACTGAACGGGTGGCATGATATCATTTATACTGTACGTGTAGGCGTCAGAAGGGAAATCCAGTCAACATTTGCATGCCGCCAGGGTATGGAGGTTGAATTTATATTAAGGGATTGAGGTCTTGGTATTTCCTCCTCACTTGCTTATGTGGTGTCTGAACGCCAGTCTTACTACCTAGAACGCCATCGTGCAAATCAGGAATATGCTTCGCTGCAAGTAAAATAAATAAAAAGTGTCGCTTGTAAAGCTTCACCATGCCTTCTCAATCAGTCTCCATTGTCTCTCCCGCTTCCGAATCGCCCCTGTTCTTCTTCACCCATGCAACAAATTCATCTATGACGCTTGGCCATGCTCCATCCTCGTTCCAGAAACTCAGACTTTCATCCTCAATTGTCTTTGCATGGAATTGGTATGTTTGGTTCCATAAATCTTTGTTCACACTCTTCTTCCAGTTCTGTCCGAGAAATTCTAACCATAATGTGATCCAATCTGTCGAGGCAGTCTTCCATTGCCTTCCTGGTGCATTGAACAAGAGTTCCCAATATACACTGGCAAGCTCCAATGAGAGGGCTCTCTGCCCCTTTTCACGAGCACATACAAAAGTGTGTTTGTATACTCTCTTGAATAGCTCCAAATCAGTCGACAATGATTCTACGGCCTTGGAAATGTGCGACTTTTGCTTCGGTATTGTGTCAAGGCTTTTGATTAAATGTCAGCAGTTGAATGTAAATCAGTGTTAGTGGGGGTTATTACTCAAGCTTCTTCCATCCTTCAACAAAACCCTCTTTAGACATCTCCCCTATTGATGGTACTTGTATGATTTCGCATGGGATAAGAAATTCAACACCTTCGAGATTGATGCCCAAGTCATTCCCGAAATACTTCATAGTGCCATCAACACCAACCATATCAACATCATCACTGAATGCTAAATTGCCAATATTCAGCTTCTTTCGTATTAAAGTAGTTTTGGGAGGGAATGCGCAACGCAAAGTACATACTGCGATAACTCTCGAATAGCTTCGTTAAAGTCTCATTTTCCTTTGCTTGGGCAGAGGGCACGGCATTATGATTTGCTTGGAAGAAACTATTACAGTTGAATTGTCAGTATACATCAGATGTTTAAGCTGTAATATGAGCTGAAAGAGCTTCGACCATGAACTCGAACCGCCGACACCAATCACTGGTAATAAGGAAGGGACCATAGGTTTTCCACCAGAAGTGCCGTCTGCGGTTGAAGGCACAGAATCACTTTAGAATGGATCCGAACAGAATCGGGCATATCCAGATCACAGAAGGTATAGTGAAGTGGAATGTCGATGGATCCAAGTTGAAGAGAGTCCTCTGGATCGGTAATCCTTCAACTCATTGGTATTTTGAGGAACGAAGTAGCGGATAGAAGCAGACGCCCCGAGGTATTTCCTATCCTTGTTCCTTGTATGCAAATCTGCCTATCGAACTCCATGTACAGTGACACATTTGACCAGGCGTACATGCTCCAAGTAATTCCCAAAGATGCCATCGAAAGTCCAAACTCATCTCGGAAATGGAGAGGATCGTTGGTCGTTAATCGAGTGTTGTCCATATGAATCGGTATTCGTCCTGCGCAGCTGCTACTCGCTATATGAATAAAACGTTCGCTCACCTATTGCATGCTGCCTCTAATCTCCAGCCTGTTCCTTTGAGGATCTGCAAGACCAATATCTATCAGCATGGTGCTTGTGTTTACAGTGTGGAAGAGCTCGAGGCAGCGATTACTCACTTTTGTGCCATTCCTTTCTGAAACGCCAGTAATTTGCATTAACTCGTTCAGCATGGAACGCTGTGGGCCAGTTAGAGGCATGTTGAGAGAGTTGGTAACTCTGACCTCTAAATTTTGGGTTTATTGAATTGTCTAGAAGAAGATGGCGGGGTTATGATTTTGACAATATGGACTTTTGGGTCCGGTCTTATTACTCCCGCCACCTAGCGCAATAAATAAAGTTTATGGATAGCACTTCGTACGGTAGATTAATTTCATGTTAAGATAAGAGAAGTTAGTTATCATAAGCGATAATTTGTTACATGTTGATTTTTGATAAAAGGGGGAGAATGTTCACTACCTACTAGGTAGGTAATTCATACTATTTTCACAAGCATGGCGCCAAACACATAAGAGACTCATGAAACTATTCAGAATTTGGTAAATGCATTATTATTTCAATCTATCATTGCTTCCCTTCAACTTGTACAGTCTAATTGTCTGATATACTTTGAACGATTCTGCCGAACTTTGTTCACCTTGAATCACAATTAGTATTTTTATCTTGAAGCTTCATTACTGGCCATTCATGGAATATACCACACACACCACGCCTCTCCCCATTCCAACATTCCAAACAATATTTATGTACACAATTATAACTGATGTATTGAATAAATGAACCCCTCCAAAATGAATGCTGCTAATGGTATCTAAGTAAAGTTTTCAAAAGGACACAATGAAAAGCAGCCGCTATGCACTTCCTAATCCGCCCCAATCTGCACACCATCTAGCTCTTCTTCTAATTGTCTCCAGTTATGGGCTTGAAGCTCCGAGTACTTTACACGTTCTTGTGCCCAGTCCTGATTGAGTCGAATGATATTGTACTGTGTTGATTGAAAGTAGATGAGCTCATCTCTGATACACTCTTTGATAAATATCCCTCGTGCATGTTGAGCTACAATGGATTCCTTGTCCTACAAATCATTAATTCTTGTGAGCTTGGATGAATCTGTGAGAAGCTTACTTTGATAATGGCTTCAGTGACCTTCTCAATTTCTCCCGGCTTAACCATATTTTCCGGCTTTGATCGTATTGTGACTAGTTTATTCTCGTTGTTCTCAATCCTACGTTCTAAATATGGTATGTTGTCCTTGTCATAGCGATCCCGACGGTCGAACATATCTCTCATGCTGACAAGCGAATCTCGCTGTCTTTTTAGATCTTCTAAAACACCTTGATCCCAGGCTTTGGCCTCATCTTCAAGAATACTTTGGCTATTGGAAAGATGCTTCGCGGTAGAATGTAGACACTCGTTTAATAATGGTAGATCGTTAGTGTCAATTGCGTAGGTATCTTGAGAGACATCAGTGAGTGATTGCAAACACAGCGCCATGCGTAAATGATCCGCAGCAAGGCCTTCGTTGCGTTTGGCGAGACGATCCATGAGATTACACATGTTAACATAGGCATCTGCAGATCGTCGAATACCGGTTCTAGTCTGAGCGAAGAGATCGTTTAAAGTGGGCGGCAGGGAGTCTTCCAGTCCTGGAGGTAGTGGTCTTCCAACAAATTCCTCCTGGACGGATATAGTAGCCTGCTTTCGCCAGACAGCAAGCTCCTGATGCTAATTAGCCTGCACTTAGCAACGATATATGAAACCTAAAAGAAGTGGATGCTTACGGTTGGGACAGTCAAAAACATTATAACCAGCTGCTCTTGGCTGAGAACTGGGTGCCTGACAAGTGCATTGGAAAATCGTGCTAATCCTCTCCTCCGTTTTTCCATAAATGAGCTTTCGGCAGCCAAATGGTTTCCGTTCACTAAGGGGAACCTCTTGTTAGCAATGAAAATTTCTTTTGGCTGTTCAGCATACCTGCGACTCTCTTGGGCGGCAAAAGTGGTAATTGTCTGAAAGGATATCGCTTCTGTAAGCAATCTAACAGCCAGACAAAATCACTGTATCTTCTCACAACCTTACTTCCCCTACGAACAGAAGAGACTTGATAGTTATGATGTTGAAATAGAAACATTCCCTCTTTCTCAGCTAACAGAGTGACGACTATATTTTCTTCAACCCCGTTGCTAGTCACACGACCACCATTAAAGGTGCGGGCTGGTGGAGCAGATTCTTCCGGCCGCTCCCCTTCTCCGCCATCACCACCAAATCCAACGCTTGAACCAACTGGGGCCGCTGCCAAACTATTGAAATTTGGATTCGGGTCATAGGAGCCCCATCCCCCACTTGCAGGCTCTGTAGGAGCAGTTCTTGATTGCTGATGTCGATTTTCATTTGATCCACCAGTAGAAGCAGTTGTAAAGCCACTTGTTGTTCTCACAGGCTCACGTACTCCGTTTGTCGGCGCTCCATTCGATCTGGGGCTAGCATGATTATGACCTTTATGAAGAGCTGGGCTGCCCCACGGATCAGCCTCGGGAAATTCGAGGGAATCCTTTCGTAACATTCGAGATTGTTGGGGCGAAAATGAGCTGGGGACGGAGGGCGGAGTAATAGGTCGCTCAGAAGACTTCGCAGCTAGTTCATCTGCGGTAGAGGATCCAAAGTTTGAGGTTGATATTGTTGTCAAGCTTGTAAGCTTGGGCACCGGGAGATCTGCGCATTTATCGGATTAGAACAAGCGAAATCAATTAAGAAAAAGCACTGACTCCTTCGTCGCTCATCTACGCCATCAAGTGTAACATCATGAATGTCTTCCTCTTCCTGAGCCAAACCAATCAACGCCAATAGTACGTTGACCTCACTCCGTTCTAGATCTTGAAGCTGTGCAGTAGGGGCAATGATCTTCGAGATCCAACTCGACTTATCAGGACTTAAATTTGCAGCATTTAGAAGTTTTGCGATGCCGGCTTTACTGAGCTTTCCGTTGGAATCATTGCCATCCTTGAGAACATCGTCGAAGATGTCAATGTAACTTTCAGGCACGTCGGATGTTGGAAGGAGAGTTTTCAGCAAATCTCCCCGATCTAGTCTTTTTGGCACTGATGTATTCCATGGCGAGCCTCCCGAGACGTCGTCATCATCTGCGAACAATGAAGATTTGGATCCCGGTGTTGGACTTGGTTCGTCGTCGAACAGAGATAATCGCGACTTCGGAGGGTTCGTTGCTTCGATAGGATCATCGGGTTCTCCAAATAGAGACATTATAGCAGTAATAATCTCTGAGATGTATAACTATGTACAGTAAGTCAAAATGGAATAAATCGCTATCGCACCGTCGTTATCATATATGATTGTTTTGGCGACTTTGGAAGCTTAGAAGCTCCAGACACGGAAAGCTTGGACATGCGATCTCATGTAACCGCGCATATTTTAGTGTATTATCTAGGTGGGACTGCGCAGGTATGGATCCTTTAGTGACAGGAAACTCAAATGGAGAAATTGATATGAAATTTTGGAAGATTTATAATATTATTTTGATAAAGTCCATTCATTGTACGTTATCAAATACTACATAATTTTGGGATTGAACTTCGATTCATTGGTGTAGTCACGTTTATCCAGTCTGTGGTGATCGAAGTCGTCTAAAATTTTGAGCCCCTTTACTTTATCGTGATTTGATGGACATAGTTGCAAATATCTGAATGAATCGGCGCCATCTGTTGCCCTTGAGGTTAACTTTTGTAAGTTGATAGTACAGAGCAGAAAGTTCAGCCTACTATGAACCGCAAATCACTGTTCGGTTCATCCCGGGATACGACACCGCCGTTCCATGAATTTAATATACAATGGCACCGTCTACCAGATCCTGTTATCCCTCGCCGCAGCAGCTGTACCCGTTTTCTTCGACTTCTTTTGGAAACTTCCAGTTCGAGGAGCTCTAAAGAACAAACTTGGTCCTTGACCCTCCTCCACTTGATAACTTAAGTAACCCCTATGCGCCGGATCTCTGTAATATTCAATATCTTTACGACTCGTGGGATCAGGTAAGCGGTACGAAAACGGTGACGCGGCAGAAGCTGCTGTGAGGATTGGTGAGTCGCTGACTAACTGGGCGTCGATTGCTGAGAGTGGGACGGAACTGGAGACAGATTCACCTGTCAGAAGTCTCTTAATCGCGGGTTTTGTGTAAAATCTGGTTGTAACTGTTCCTCCAATCGCCTCCACTGCCTCGATTGCCGTCGCCGAAGCCCGAGATACCAAGATATTGATTGGTGTCTTCAACTCATTCTTCCCCCTCGCTAGTAGCTTCACACCATCCTTCATACCGTGTAAACATCGAGAATCTGCTAACTCCTTCAAAGTAATAGGTCGTGTGGGATCGAGTCGGCCTTGGTCAATCCAATCTTGTATGCGATTAAGATTTATCGGGGACATGTCAACAGAAAAACTAAGAAGGAAATTAGTTTTGATCTGGCATGAATTCTTCTCGGAATGAATGCCGAATCCCAATTGGGCATAAAAAAGTGGGAGATTCATACTGATTCTCAAATCCCCTCACACCATGAACGATGTGTTGTGGTGTTTGACCACCTTGAAATCGTGCTGGTACTTTTCCATGCTGCTTCTGACCCTTGTGACCACGCCCTGATGTCTTTCCCTTGCCTGATGACGGACCTCGACCTTTTCGTATACGTTTCTGATATGCCCCAGAATTATCCGACAAAGTTGCAAGAATCGAGGCGCTCCGAGCTTGCATAAAAGGCGCAAGAAATGCAGCCAAAGGAGTGGCTAATGTCGGCGCTGAGCGACAATACGCGGTAAGCGCTGATAATTGTGGAGGCATGGTTGTTGTAGAGGGAGGAAGAAAGGTGAGTAGGCTGTGATGTCTCGAATGATATCAAAATCGAGCCTCGCTATGGTTTCTGAGTTGAAATTTGTTGGTTTGCATCCTGATTGGACGCTCAAAAAGTTCTGCTGCTTTTAATATTTTAACATTGGATGAGAAGTGTTTTTCCACAAAGTCCTAGCTAATTGGAAGATTAAATTGTTGCTGCTTTTATTTTCCATCATCGAATTGACCTGAATTGATTTGTCTTTCCGGGGGGATTCTAATCAAATTCTAGGCATGTTGATCCCTGTAGATAGCCTGGAATTAGAGATCAGCTCTGTCCATTTAAGCTTCTTTCAGGGTAGAAAAGAACCATTTTTTTCATTTTCAGTAGATCAAATCAGGGGTGTGAACCTTATCAGACAAACCAAATCAACAATCAACAGCTAAGTAACATTTGGGGAATCGTCAATTTCTCTTCTCCTCCTTGTTGTAACTCATAACTTCATCACACAAACTACACGATACCAGTTTCCGAGAGAAATCCCTTTTCTAATGGCCTATTCAATGCTTTTATCATTTGACATACCTTTATGACACACAGCTACTTCTAACATATTCGAATGCCCATATCAATTCTATAAACGACATTAAACTTGAGAAAGTACCTCAATTCAGCACCATGGGACTTGATCGCGGTCAGCGCCGGTTTGTCCTCTTTCTAGTCGTTACTGGCCTTATAGTCCTCCTTTTCAATCTTTACATGCTCTCTGGCACAGATGTGCAATCAAATGCGAAAAAGATTCCTATACCAGGTTTGAAAAATAAGCCGGAGTCTGATGTTAGTACTTTCTGCACCTCTACCGAAACGAATTCCCCTGACTTGCTAATACTATCTTGTGTAGTCCACAAAATCGCCCTCGTCGCATCAAGGTCAAGAGGTGGTGGGTGATATTGCAGACCAACATCCTATAGCTGCACTTATGAAAGAGGCAGATGAAGCATTTCGAATTTATGACGAAAGCAGATCAAAAACTTTCAAGGAGACGGTTTCAAAATATAGAAGGAAATATGGAAGGCATCCACCGCCGAAATTTTGGGAGTGGTATAAATATGCTCGGGATAGGAACATCTATAATATCGATGATTTTGATCAAGTCATGGATGATTTACGTCCATTTTGGGGAGTCGATCCCGCTATTATTCGATCTCAAGCAGCACATCTCCATGCCAATCATGATGACGGAATTTCTGGAATCCACATACGATCCGGGGGAGTTTGGAATTTGAGCAATTCAGATTGGAGGGCAAAAACTATGCAAAATATGATTGAGCCCTTTGTCCAACACCTGCCGGACATGGATATTGCCATGAACAGGTTAGACCAACCACGAGTAGCGATACCATGGGATGATTTGCAAGCTCTCCTTGCCAATGAAACTGCAAGTAGACTTATGTTGCCGGAAGCCGTCGCTGATTTCACTAAAAATATGTCTGGATTGTGGCAAAATAGGGCATCCTTATTCAATGAAGAAGAGACTGAACCTCTATTAAAAGACCCAGAGTGGTTCAGAGCACCTGGCCAGCAATATATGTTGATCGCAAAAGAAGCCTGCCCACCGGAATCTCACGCCAGAGAGTCACTGCCTCAATTTGCTGCAGAGGCCACCTATAAAAGTCCAGAGGGAGGATTTATTACAAATTTCAATCTTTCTTCTGATCTCTGTACAATCGGCCCCGAAGTTCAAGATTTGCATGGGTTTTTATATGCAAGCAGCACAGTAACGGCCAGCAAGCTTCCACTACCTGTATTTGGAGAATGTAAAGTGAATATCAATAATGATATTCTTTTTCCTGCGAACAAATACTACGAGTATGATGATGCTCGATATGCCTACAACCCGAAAGGTGACGTAGGATGGGACGACAAAGCGGATAATATGATTTGGAGGGGTGTCACTTCTGGTGGGACTAATACAGCAGAAACTTGGAAGAAGATGCATCGTCAAAGACTAGTTTTACTCACCAACGGAACTGTTATGAAAGATACGAATGTGGAGATTATGGCCATGGATCCGAACAATCCAGGTACATACAAACCTTATGACCAATTTCAACCTAGCGAATTCGTCACAAAATACACGGATGCGGGCTTCACTGAGGCCGCTTCCTGTGTACCAAATTGTAGCTTTTACGACGATGTTTGGACCTACAAGCCTAGTGTGGAGCTTACCAATCAATTCAAAAGTAAATACCTCATCGACGTTGATGGCCATTCGTTCTCCGGCCGTTGGCACGCGTTTCTGAAAAGCAAGGGACTGGGTATCAAAAGTACCATATTCAGGGAATGGCATGATAGTCGGTTATTTGCATGGAGACATTTTGTTCCATTAGATAACCGATATGACGAATTGTATAGTATCCTCACGTATTTCATTGGATTGGGAGATGCAAACTCGAAAGGCAAAGATGGGAAGCCCTATGTACAAAGACATGATTTCGAGGCGAGAAAGTTGGGAAGACAAGGAAGAGAATGGGCAAATAAGGTTTTGAGAAAAGAGGATATTGAGGTGAGTTTGATTCCTGATTTGAACGCAGGTCATAGTGGATGGATGATGCTAATCGAACCAAAACATAGATCTATCTCTTCAGACTTCTAATCGAATACGCCCGTGTAATTGACGATAATCGAGATAGGATAGGGTACTCTGGGGATGGTCGTGAGCTGGACCAGTATGATGGTAAAAATACATTTACAGAGCAAGTTGGGTAATGAAGGAAATGAATTAAAGATAGCATTTGCATGAGCGTAGCGTGGCGTTTGGGGAGGTTTTTTTTTGTACGGTAGGGGAAGCGAGGACTTAGGGGTCTGTGGGAATGGATGAGTGATAATATTGTATATTAAATGTATATATCAAGAAAATTGGTGAAGGATTGCTGTTACAATTGATACCTTCTGGACTAGATCTATCCTTCTAATTTTATGTCTACTTAAAATCAATTAGATTGCTTGAATGATAAGGATGAGGAAGAGTTCTCCAAGAGTAATGAGATTGTCTGGGGCAAGAAAAACTTCAACTCTCAGCACTGCATAGTCTGCATTAGCAAGCGTAACATTGACATACAAACTAATATCATACAACACCACTCTCAGAAGATGAAGGGACGTCAAGGCGTACACATACAACCCACAGCCTCACGCTCAGTCTTATACAAACACCGACGAGGTACATCAAAAAGGATAGCATAGCGTTTCTCCCCGAAACTAGGATACTGCTGTTATTGAGCCGGTTGATGTTGTCCGCAGTGCATTTGACCGGATGATCAATTTGAATTCGGAGTCGCTAGTAAAAATGGTTGGCCGGATCATCAGCGGTTTAGACAATATACTCCAAGCTGAGCAATTCAAATAGAGAACTGACGTGGGATTCATCCAAAGGGCATAGGGAGTTGTACATAAATTCAGAACTAGTATCGTAGACAAGCTTTTATTCACTAGAATAGGTATGTGATATTTGTCCTACAGATCGTTCAAGAGAGCAATATGAAACTCATTTGGAATACTTTTACTGTCCATGTGGACCTCTGCACCTTTAAAATGATACACAGATATCCTTGATGAATAAAGCAATACATTGAATCATAAGAGAATTGAGCCTCTTCATAAAGAAAAACAAAATGGCATCTTAAAAACAAATATCAACACCATCCTTTTCCTCCGAACCACTCCAGACCAAGCCCTAATGTAATTCTGCGGATTATTGGCCCATCAAATCTCTCCCAGAAATGTAATATACAGAAAAAAGTTAAAGAAACTCTAGTTACAACGAATTCAACATTCTAATCCGCATGGCAGATTCTCCCATCTCTAATCGCCTTCTCCAGTCCCATTCGAGTCCCGTGGGGTACTAGAAAACCCATGAGCGCCACAAAGATGGGCTCTCAAATCGTCTTCCCTTGTAAAGATCGTCTCTTTCTCACATTTCTTAGGACATTGATATCTGTGACCTGTAGCCACAACATCCCATCTAAGGGTCCTAGACCTCTCTTGTCGATTTTTCACTAGCATTCTAGCTACTTTCTTCATTCGTGTACGAACCTCGGATCGATTGAGATATGCAGTCGTCTGTTTTCGTATCGTATTGAGCGTCACATTTTCCTTATTATGAATACGCCATTCCCCAAGATTTATATCACCGAGCCCGCCGTCGACGTTGAGACGCTCATAGGTGCATCGACCCAAGGTTCGGTCCTTTACATGTTCATGGATTCGCTCCGAGTCGGTAGTTGTAGCTGCGGTATATTTAAACATTTGTCGATAGTGACCTATGAGTCCACTATTCTGCCTGGCTATCGGCGGGACTTTTGTAGGTCGACCAGTACCGATGCTAAGTGTGAGGGCAATGGTGCCTTCGCCATGAACTTGCTCAACCTCTGTAAATGTTCGCGAGGTGGGGTTATTATAGCCATACCCGCCATCTACAAACCGTTCGTTGTTGATTTCAGATGATTTAAAGTATGTCGGTGCTGCAGTTGTAGCTCGAGCGACCTGCCATATAGGGACAGGGAGAGGGGGCCCGGTTGAGTTCTTCACAATTGTTGGATTGTGATTTGGGATGCTCATATGTTCGAAAAAGGTAGGGCGCATTAGCGTAGTTATTTTCTCTGACTGCTAACACGATTCTTTAATAAATTAGTAAGGCAAAGCTAAAGAAAACCTGTAGACATACGTTCGACAGCGCTCTGGGTTAGAAGGATAAACAGAGTCTGCAATTTGATCTTTTTCCCAAGCTCTCCTTTTCACGACATCCTTTATAACCTCCTCGAGTTTAAGATGGTCGTACTTCTCCCGGTTCCACGATATGGGACCCCGCATTGAAAATTTTCGTGGTTGACCAAATATTATCTCTCCAAAATTCTCGTATTCTTGGATACAGTCATCGATGGGCATTCGTAGTCGGCTTAGCATTATAGCAATTATCCCTCCAGTACTTGTACCTGCTGTAAAGATATTAGTCCATGGCTGCTAATGCTACAGTGGTAAAAGTTCCCTTACCGACATAGTCAAAATAATGAACCCCATCACTTTTGTGCTTGGGAATTCCCTGAGTACCTTCCCAATGTGAAGGTTGATGCCTTGAAATTGCAAGTCAATTGCATGAACTTGCATGAGGCTCTGCTTGAGCCAGTGTTCTGGTAAAATGCCCCCAAAAACATTTGAAATCCGGTGGCTGAGTATTGTCCTAATTTGTGGCAGGTTTCTTCGGACTGCGGCCACTGTGACCCAATGTGGAAATTTGAACGATAAGGCTCGAGTCACATTGTCTCTAATCGCGACCGCCCGAAGGAGGGTACACGGAGAGACTGTTGTGAAACGATTGGCCAAAGAAAGAAACTAAGCTGGCGTTCAATAGCCTCATCAAGTAACACATGGGGGCACTTTACGAGGCAGACCGCCCAAATCCCGAAGCAATCTGCCTTACAAGGCAGACTACGAGAATGGATGATCAGCTTTGACGGGAGGGCAAAACGATGGTAGGGTAGGATAAATCTGGAGAGGGTGAGATGCAGCGCTGACACCACAAATATATACCCATGACGAATTTTTGATATTCTGCCTTGCAGAGCCTCTTAAGGCTTTCACAAAAATCTAGAAGATAACTCCTTTCTCCCACGGTTAACTTTAGCGATCAATTGGATAGACGATCTAACTACACACCGAAACCGCACTGTGATACAACCATTCACTATTCACTATGCCAAGGACACTAGGACTCGCTGAATCGATTATTTCGACGAACGATTACATTGATAGAAAACCCAAACGAACCAACAGCTGGGAGACGAGGAATGCAATTGTCTATGATGTTTCCTCACAAACACTGTTAAAGACAAACCGTAAAGTCATCGAAAGTAAGTGATCGGCTTCGTTCCAAGAACTGTTTACTGATATTACTTCAGCCGATCATACTTGTATTAAGATTCCCAAGCGCCCTTTAAGTCCTTTGCAGAAGGACATTGTTCGCATATCCATGCCATTGAACTCAACAGCAGGGTCGGATGTTCTTGCAGAAGTCAAGTTGAGCAGTCTTGGCTTGAAAGTCGCATTTGAGCGGTATCGGGGTAATATCGACGAGATTTGGATAAAGGGTATTCCACAATACGTGCTTTGAAGAAGTCGAGAACATGAAAAGAGCGATAGGGCATTTGGAAGATACAAATTAGGATATCTCCGCATGTATCTGAGTGCCGTGTATTATCATTTTTGGCGTTATCGTACCAAGACGGATCTTGGGACATTGGCCTGGCGCACTAGACACTTTGATTTTTTGGCAATATGAATTCATCAAGTTTACCGAGACATGAAAACTGCACACAATGCATATCTCATGGAAAAGATATGGCTTAAGGGTTGGTCAAAGAACTTAGTATTCACAAATATCGCCGAAGCTCGTCGTGATAAAATGTAATAAATTCATATGGAATTTTTCGGTCTTCGAATCTAGTCGCGATCGAAAGGCTCACTCCGGAGTTAGGAATGTAGACGATTTAAATCCTCGTATTTGGTAAGCAATAAAAGCTTTATAATTTGGCCGTGAGTTCTGTCATCCCAGTTTGTCCAGTAATCGTCTTCGTCGTCTATCGACGAGCTCTTCCTGAACTTCTTCGCTTGTGGGTAGTCTCCATCCTATGCCGTCGCCCGCATCTCCTGGTAATGGCTCCCAGCCATCCGGCGCCTTCTTGTCTTTGCCTTCCAGAAGGTTCTCATAAGCCTCCTTTTCCTTTTGTATCTCATAATCTAGTAAAGTGCCGTCTTCTTCGTCGAGATTGTAACCATAATACGAAGCATCGACTTGTTTTCGCAAGTCTACTCTTGATTCTAGAGGTTGGTCTTCACGAGGTTTTATCGTTGCAGCTTCAAACATTTCTTTGACTCCAGGTAGTTCTCTAGCACGCCCAAAATACCTAGACACGGAATCTACCATCAGCATCATTCGCACATAATCCAGTACCACATGGATACATACCTATAACCCTTCCCACCACCTGGTATCTCCCGTCCTTCTTCATCATAAACTTTTCCTCCTCCCCGCATATAATTAGGGCCCCCTAGATTCTTGATCTGCACCTCCCACATATACTTTTCCCTCATGGCCTTGTTAATTTCATCGTTCAAATCTCGAATCATAAAGTCACTTAAACTTGGATCCTGGATCTTGCTGACTTTGCGCGAGATCTCTTTCAGAACCTGACCTCTCCATTTTTCGCATGCTGGTATAGATGAAACTTCCGTTATCATCTTTGGCCGTCGCGTCCTCCCGACATCAATGATACCCAATTCTGCTTGTTGCGCTTCCCTGAAGCGGAACAGCATCGACTGGGCTTTTTCTGAATTACGTGCCTAGAAATTTTAGCAGTCATTATGCAAAGACTTGAGGTGATAAACTTACCATGATTGCAATGAGGCTCCGTGGATTATATGATTGTAATTGAGGGTTTGAGGTTGCGATATGGTGGAGTAAATACGTCAAGTTATATTTATATTTATATTTATTAACCTAGAACTTAACTACCTTCATAGGTTAACCTTATACAATTAAGCTTGGACCCACGAGGCTGTTGGGGTTTCTGGCTTGTCTGGCGTCTTTACGTGTTTTTAGCCTTATCGACAAGGCGTTGTAGGTATTTCAGCAACGCGTCTGGAATTATCAATTTCATCTCAACAACAACAACCTGCAGTGACGAGAACACTCATTGAGCTTACACTACTTAGCATTTTGAGAAATCAGAAGGTTAGGAATGTGTGAATAAATGAACAGAAATCTTAGCAGGCTTCCAATTCCATCACCTCGACTTCGACTACCTTTGTTTTCTTGTATGGCGGTTGCAGGTTATGCTTCTATCATTTGGATCGAGTCACCATGACGACAATCAGCTCCTCTTGAGATATTCGCCATGTTCTACCGCTTTGAGTATTCGTCGTTGAAGTTACTGAGAAATCAGTCATGAAAGCCGTGAGCATTGATTGTGGTATTACATTTGCACAGGAATTATCGCTGAAAGTGGAAAATAGTTTTCAATCGGAGTAGCTTGGTAAGAACAAACTCATCTCATATCTTAGCCTCTTACCCTCTCACCCACAACCTGATTGAGAACTCCAGTTTTCAACACGTAAAGTCAAGGCCGTGCTAATGAGATCTAGTTTCATAGTCTTAATCATTCTTGTGATCATCCCTTACAAATTTCGATAGTGTCGATGTGGAGGTTCATGGAAGTTTATTTCTTTGCCCGGTGATGATCAAACGTGTCCTAAAAGCCAAATTTGCAGGCCAACCTACTGTCTTATAGCTGCCTTGGGGCTAAATAAGATGGGAAAGTGTTCGCAATGAGAACTTGAGAGCTTATCTGAGGGCACCTTCAATTTTTACTATTGTTTTTCCTAGGGAACTTTTCCTCCCCGCTTCTTTTTTTACACTGTAAGTTGTTCATCCAAAGCGCTAGTAATTTATATTTCACTCTTATTACACTTCAAGCCTTCGCTTTTCGTGCAGAATTATTGAGCTTTTTTGTGCGGTCACAATAAAACGAGGCTGGCCATGCATGATTTGGAGAACAAAGAATCATGAACTCGTTTGCAAACACTCCGGACTTAATGGTTTCAGCGATGTCCCACATCTCCAACCTCCCCTTCTGAAAGTAGATAAATTTCATCGTCTTTTATAAACTTGATTTCTAGACATTTTTATCGAATAAATATTTATTTCAGTATCGTTATGCTACCATGTTCTCAAGGCTCTCTATTAACTTGCATGATTCTAGCGACCAACCTTCACCCTTGACGTCCTCATCCTCAACTTCTTGTCTAGTCGAAGGCGCGAATCTATCAATAAACACCGCCGTTGGACCATCTGAAGCTCCCGATTATGCAATTGCATGTGTTAATGGATTATCATCCGCTGGATTGTTCGAGGACGCGGCAGTTATTGCCAAGGGGTATTTACACGAGAACCCAAACCATGCACTGCTTCTAAAGCACTTGGCTAAAGGATTGTTTGAAACAGAACATTATAGTGAAGCGAGCCAAATATATCAACGTTTAGAAGCAATACCGGGTTTGGCAAGCGACGTAGAAAAAAAGCTTTGGACCATCGAAGCACTACTAAACGACCACCGACCTGGAGCAGCGCTCGATATAATCCTCAGAACTCCATCACTAGAAGAATCTGCTAAGGGTCTGTACTTTCAAAGCCTTGCGTTGCGCAAATTGAAGCAACCTGCAGCAGCAAAAGTTGCCATTGATCGAATGGTAGAAATTGCCGGAGAAAATGTTATTGACGATTTTTGGGTTGAGTATGGGTTGGTCTTATACGATTTGCAGGACTTTGCTGGCTCATTAAAATATTTACGTCGAGGAGCAACTGAAGACATCATTGAATCAGCCCTGGGACTAGCGGGTCAAGCGAAGGAAGCAGAAGATATGTTCCACTCGCCGCAAAGGTTGAATTTATGTCACCGCCGTAGGATTATCAATGGCCCAGCCACCAACTGGGAAGAATTTACGGGGAGAGCAAATTGGATGAAGACACTTCCAGAACTACGTGCCCTCGTCCAAGTTTCCTTTCAAAATTCCCTTCCAGAACCAGACGACTTGGCCAGCTGTGTATGCATACTAGGTACAAGACACCGAGAGGCTGGCGCCCACGAAGCAGCCTCCGCGTGTTTCGAGCTTGCACTTAAAATCGATTATACATCTGCATTTGTGGTATCAATGGCGGCCACAAACTTGGCTGTCAATGTACCTCGCAATGAAACCGGCGAAGCTCGTTTTGCACGCCTTCAAAAAGCGGATGATCTCTGGGAGAAGTTGTTGCAAATTGAGCCATACAGTGACGGCACCTTTGAAGTTCCACATGCCGAAATTTATCATCGACGCGCGGAGCTATGGAAAGATACTAAAACACCGCTCTACGAGAAGTACTTATTTAGGTATGCAGAAATAGTCAAGCCCCCCGGGGAATTTATTTCAGTGGCAAAAGTTTTAAGGTCCAATCAGAAGACTGATGGAATCAATACGATTGCATACAAAGAACGTGCAGAAAGAGTCGATCGATTATATTATGAAGCGTTACACTCTCCAGAATACTCACCTACTCGTGCCCCTCAAAAGGCAGCTCAAGTATATGGATGGCGTGTGGACAACCTTGCATATGGTGATATTGACCCGGCACGACAAGAACGATTCCTCCGGCAGAAGATGGAACTTGACGGGAATCCTGACCGCCTATTAAACTTCATAGGTAAAGCAGGAGGTCGTGACGACGAGGTGTTACAACTGCTCGAAATAGCAGAACGTAGATTTGGGGGGAAGTACGTTGCACCGGCCAAGGACCAAAGAAAATATGTCAAAAGTCTTGAGAAGACACGAAAAGCAAATGCGAAGAAGAAACCTGATGATACTCACAAACATGATCTAGTTCAGAGAAGCATCAAACAAACAAGAGTGGCAGCAGGTTGGCACGCTTGGAAGGCACAAAAGTGATATCGGTGGATTAGTAAGCCAAAGACGCCAAAGACCAGGAGAGGTTTGCAGTGTGGAAGGTTAGTGACAGAGAAAATGTCAATGGTTTCTCACGAGTATTTCAACATTTCGCAAGCCTAGAGCATTGCACATTGCGAAGTTAAGTACTTCTACTTGATTTTAACACATTCATTCCATTTTTGGGGATTTTGTATCTTTAATACCTCAAGCGGCATTGGTAAATGATGAAGATGGTTGATTACAGAGACCTACATTCCTGATTGAAATTGAAATATAGGGGTCTGATCATGCATTTTGGTTCACCAAGAAAGACCGATGCCCGCCTCCAGGAGGGAAACCATCACAATATGGACTACTGCTCTAAAACACAATGTAGAGCTGATAAAGTTGATACTTCGATCGCGCTTGTATTCAATGAGAACACTGACGAAGTGATGAGTTTCACTCCACCTACAGACAACGAGTTCCATAAACTAATTGAAAAATCGTAGCTGGCCATCTCAATAATAAGAGGGATTATAATAATAGCACTGGATTAGATCACTGGTAGACTTGAAGGTGCTCTGTCTCGGAAGTATGCTCTGGATTGGTCCTCCAGACTGGTCCTCGCTGTTGTGGCTTTACTTGATCAATTGGTGGTTTGATGGTGTTGGGTAGACATTGCCTATTAAAAGCTGCTTCCGTCAATGTGAACGCATCCTAAGTATCTTGGACACCCCCCTCTCTCTCTAGGGCCAAGAATAACTTGTGGGAGATAAATATACATATGTGCACCTTTCTGTGAGTTGTAGTGAGTCACGTAATGGCAAAATAACAGTTTGTAATTGATAGAGTGGTAGAAATATATGAATTCTTATTGATCGCTCGGTATCCATCACTCTAATAGGTATGGAAGGAGAAATTAATACAAGAAGTCCCGCTGGATGATATCCATAAATCTGATTCCTGACACCACCACGGCTTCATCTTTTCCAACGTGAAGGTCGAGTATCAAGTATACCGCTGATCCACCAGAACATTCTCTCAACTTGAAAACTGTTGGAATATCAGGAGAAGAGAAAGTATGATCAATTCAATATCTCTTATCTGTTTCCGAAAGTAAACTGGTAATGTTAATTTCCCTGTACTGGATGAGTACCAAGATGCGGAATTTCATCAACACAAACTGGAATAGCCTCCTCGATACGAACAACAGGCTCAGATCGAGCATCATTGACATTGTGAAATTTGTCACATGTAGCAGAAATATGAGACTTTTTCATGAGAGAATTGACATTTGTGACCTCAGTAGCCTCTGATCTTGAACTCTTTTGGGCTTTACTAAGTCGGGGGACTTTGTACTCGTGAACCATCACCTGGTCGAGCTAGGGATTTCAATGGAGATAAGTTTGGGGCCGCTGTATATCGCAATTTGGGAGATAGTACGATTCGCAATGGGTCCCCATCAACTTCCAATAGTGCCTTTAAGGTGAGTTCATTCATGATGGGTTCATCCGGATGTCCTTTCCAAAGCCCACTCTGATTCTTACGAAAGTAGTTCATGAAACGTTGGTAGTGGGATACACCTGATTTAGCAGAGAGACCAAGGCGATGGGTTGCACTTTTCGCGTCGGAACCCATTTTTGACTTGGCGTTCGACTCCGTCGGCTTCGCGCAAAGGAATGGGAGGAACATGGATGAAATGGTCAAGATTGTGAAGGAATTGTCGAAAGGGATGCTCAAGATTGAGAAGTGCGCAACCAGGATGGAAACAGTAGAAAAGATTGTGTAAATAAGAGGAATCATTGAAGTCGACGATTGAATCGATTTCGGACCATGAACCGGTACCTAAGAGCGTGGATGGGTGCTCGTAATTATGAATGGTATCAATAATGCAAGGCTATCGAAGATGAGAATTTGTGTACCTAGATAATGTAATTGATGACTTTTCCTACGAGTTGTTCCTGCCATCCATCATGGTAGGTAGCGGTACCTTTTGCGGAGAAGGAGCTGGTATCAATCCATACATATGCGACTTAGCATTGCTGAACGTATAAGCAAACTTCAAAGTCAGGGAGGGAGCAATGTAGATGATTACTAGTTAGAACATCATGGGAATGTAATGTGGGTTTATAAATGAGCAAGAACATTTCTCGAATGAGGGAGGCGAAGTTAAAAGAGATAAAAAGTTAGAATCAGCCTTGTTATGGAGTCTTATGGAGTTCTTGTGGAGTAATTGAGGCAGTGTAGTTACGGTAGGTATACTCTGTAGGTAGATGAAGAATCCACCTATAAAACCCTGAAAAGCTTATTAGTCTAGGTACTCTGTACTCTGTACTCTGTACTCTGTAGTTCTCCTACGAATCAGCGACTTCCTCTATGGGTTTCAGGTATGATTCGGCGGTATAGTGTTCTCCAGTTACAGCTACAGGGTACCATCACCAATCACTCCGAGATAGTTTGGCGCTTCAATAGGCTTTGATAGCGTGTTCGTTCCCGCTATATGTCATCCCGGTGTGTCGGGCTGTAGGATAGATATAGAGATATAGATAGGCCAAGGAACACCAGTAAAAAAGGTACGGGCCGGGGTTATTAGCTTTTAACAAGTGGATAAACTAATAACAAAGAGCCCTAAATAAAAGTAAAAGTAAAAGTAAAAGTAAAAGTAAAAATAAAAATAAAAATAAAAATAACTAATACTGATACTGATACTGATACTACTTCCCTTACTTTCCTATCAACCTACCCCGTCATCCAAACATCAGTACCCACCCACCTAGTTCTAGCCTTGTCAGCATTTAAGAATAGTAACAAAATCATAAGTACATTAGAACCCAGTAGCTGAATGAGCCTCGTCTTGGCCCCTTTGATAATCAAGAATTCTTTCCCTGCTTCGTATTCCTCACATACACTTCCTCCTCATGTAGTTATTCAAATCAACTTCTACAATTTCATGTTGAGGAGAGATGGTTTCGTTTTTGAGGAAAAAGTTCCGCAGGTAAGTTATTTTCCCATCTGCTTTGATTCTCTTCCCCCATCCGCCCCTCCCCCCACCACCAGGTCTATTGAATAGGATCGAAACACGTCAAGATCACCGTAATTTTGGCGATAATGAATGATGGCTGTTAGACCCAGTGTCTTGCATTCATTTGTGGTTCCAATGTGTTGCATTATGATTCATTTGCTAATACTATTTGCTCTCATAATAGAATATCTACCATGCCTCTCCTCACTCCCTCTGGAAAGCAATTTTCTCTTCACAAACTGATAGCCATGTCTACAATGCTTACGCCGGGGCATGGAGTCCATCTTCCACCTCTCAATAATACCACAGCAGGGGACCCCCCACGACAAGTCTATCTTTCACATGAGATTCAAGAATATTTACGGAAGCTTTTTGATGAATTAAGAGGGGCCGAACCATGCCTAGGAAGAGAACAATTTGAGAAGTGGTTGGCAGATGTTCAAGGACATAAACTTTCACTGGAAAAAGACACATACAAATTCGAACAATTTCTCGAGTCAGTGTACTATAGTCATTCATTAGAGGTGATGAAACGCATTCCGGAGTTGGATCAGTCAAAACCCATTACCAACTATTACATCAGTAGTAGTCATAATACATATCTTGAAGGGAATCAGCTGCTATCAAGGAGTTCTACTGAAGCATACAAAACGGTAAGTGGAATTTGATACCATGAAGATTTGATGCTAACTGCCACCAGGCTCTCACCCAAAATTGTCGATGTATTGAAATAGATGTACACAATGGAGAAGCGGCAGAGAAAGATGATAAATCGGTATTTTCGAATAAAACCGATCACAAAAGACAGCCTTCTGGAACCGGAAGCACACTTTCAAGCCGAGCAGCAGCAGCTATATTGACGGTGGAGGAGAAATTAGAGAGTGCTAAAGAGAAGTTGGAGATTGCTAAAGAGAAGTTAGAGGGTGCCAAACATAAAGTTTCAAAGACAGGTTCGGGAGATAAACTCAAGGTTGTGGATGAGGACGAACATGGCGGAAGGCCGGCCTCAATACGATCATCGATGATCGGAGAACCTTTGGTTTTACATGGGTGGACATTGACAGCACCGGTGGGATTTAGAGCTGTGTGCAAAGCCATTCGGGAAAATGCCTTCACTACAAGCCCGCTCCCAATTATCGTCAGTTTAGAAGTTCATGCCGATCATGAACAACAGGAAATAATGGTTGACATCATGAAGGAAGAATGGGAAGGTCTCTTACTCGACTCTCCATTCGAAACGTGTAATCCAGAAGAAAGGGTTCCTCGACTGGAGGAGGTTCTCAACAAAATTTTGGTCAAGGTCAAGAAAGCTCCGGAGCTGAAAGATGCACCGGACCATTTAAACGAGCTCACAAATGGATCCACGAATGGATTATCTCCCACACACACGGACACCCTCGAGAAGAAGACGTCATCCAGCACATTAGTGCCGGTGATCTCAAGAAAGGACGCAGAATCTGGACATTCAGGTTCTGAGGATGACCGAGGAAGTTCAAAGAAGAAAGCAAAGATCTGCGAAACCCTCAGCAAACTTGGAATCTATACTCACAGCGAACATTTTGTGTCTTTTGATGTTGGAGCAGCCACAAAGCCTTCTCACATTTTTTCCGTCGGCGAGAAAGTGATCTTGGAACTTCATGAGTCAAATCGAGAACAAATGTTTGCTCACAATCGCAATTTTTTCATGAGAGCATTCCCCGCTGGTAAACGATTTGATTCATCTAATCTCGACCCTTCAGTCTGCTGGCGCAAAGGCATTCAAATGGTTGCCTTGAATTGGCAGACTTTGGATGAAGGTATGATGTTAAATGAAGGAATGTTTGCCGGATCCTACGGGTGGTTATTGAAACCCCCAGGCTACCGCAGCGAGGATGCAACATCCGAAATTTGTGCAGCTATCCCTTACAAGACCCTTGATTTGAAGATCAGCATATTTGCTGGGCAACAAATCCCATTTCCTCAAGGTGAGACGGAAAAGGGCTTTCATCCATACGTCAAATGTGAGCTGCACGTTGAAAGCCAAGAAGAGCTCAACGGGCAACCAATTGAAAATGGAGGTAAAGCAAAAGAAGGTGAACACAAACTCAAGACGACTTATAAATCGGGTAGCAAACCCGATTATGAAGGCGAAACCCTTCACTTTGAAGGTATTAGGAACGTGGTGGAGGAGTTAAGCTTTGTGAGGTTAGTACATGTTACACTACTTGTCTTCAACATTTCTTTATTTATATTTCCGAAAGTTACACACGCAGGAAACTAGACAAGGTCTAGATTGATATGATATGATTTGATGGTTAGATATTGGCAAATCATGCACCTGCCTTTATGTCATACCGCTCAGGTTTTTGAAATTCTTCACCCAAGTGCCTGGTACATACAAATTTCTGGGCGGGGCCTTCTTCAATCAATCTTCAACAGTGCAACGGCCCGGAGCTGGCTGGGCATTGGTCGAAGTTCTATACAGATCAATTTAAGGGGGCAGTAGTATACCGACGCTTGGCTACCCAGGTGTGGTTCCCCAGCATTCATCCTACCGAATCATTCAAATAATTTTCAGCCCGTTCTGTGCATTGACAAGTTCGGCTCCTATTTGCTTCGAATCATGTAGTACATGGCTTTTTTTCGACTACCACAATCTTATTATTTGACGGTTTGGTGCTCATCATTTCCATTTCGTTGAAGTTTTTCCCTTACCATGCATGCGTTTCCATCAACCATATTATCATTCCATTTTTTTCCTCCCATGTCTATTTTATGTATGATGTATATGCAATGTCACCCTAAAATTCTCCTATTTAATTAATCAAATCAAGTCAATCAATTTACCTCCAAATTTCATGTCATATCAAATCATGTCATTTTACTAACTCCTCCTTCCTTACACCTACAGGTTCAAAATTGAGGATTCCAATTATTCAAAAGATGAGCTAGCAGCATGGGCTTGCATCCGACTCGATCGTCTTCAACAAGGATATCGATTAATTCCTTTAAAAGATGTCAAGGGCAATTCTACGGATGGTTTACTATTGGTGAAGATTGAGAAAGTCTTGTCTTGATTTTAGGGTGACAAGTTTTAATGTAATGTATGATGTATGTTATAATTTGGTTGTGAAGCTAAAGGAGCTTGGCACTGGTTTGTATGAATAGATTCATTTCATGTGTGGTTCGATCACTCACGATCGATAGGAACAGAGATATGCCAAGAGTTGACTTAGGTTGTGTTGGGCAGCGTTGCGTTGCGTATTTCTAGAACGAAACGGGGAAGCTAAGTGAGGCGCAGGAAAGGTGGAAAGAGATAGGGAAGATGGGAAAGGAGATAGCATGGAAAGAGAAGATACCCCATTAGCATTTCCATTGTTGGTCATGTCATTTCTGGTTTGATTTTTCAGTTTGATTTGGTTTGATTTGTTTGGAGCGCAGGTGCATGGCGTTGTTGAAAATTCTTGGAGACTGGGACTTGGAATTGGGAGTGGAATGGTAATGGAGTTGGAGAGGATATATGGATGGTCTGATGACCTTGTGGTAAACGAATAGCCTTTTTGCTTGGATCTATACCTAGTAAATGGCACTAGATAGATGAGAAGAAAGATGGTTATACAGGATAGTACCAAGTACAGTATGAAGGATATAGTAGATAGATAATAGATATAATCCGTTGGATCGATTGATTTAATTACATATAAGGAAATAGGTTTATAAATCATTACATAACATTATATTGATTTTATTCAAGATTTGAAGAAGTTATAAATGATTTAGACTCGTCTATACGTCTTTCAAAATTCCGTCGAGTATAGTAATCAAGATTCAAAATCAATTAAAAAATATACCAAAGTATAAATTGATAGATTCTTAACCATTTCATTTGATTCGATAAAATGATCATAGATTGAATTTCGGAATTTGAACAAAACATGTTTTTTTTCATGTTTTTTTTCATGTTTTTTTTCATGTTTTTTTTTTCATCATCATTTTTGGTATGAAAGGGTGGTCCAAAAAAGAGGTGGTCCAAAAGTAAGGGTAGTTGACTTACACATGGAATAACCCTCTCAGAATCACAGCGCACGATGCGCAAACCATCCTCGTAGGATGCTCATGCAATGCAATACTACCACTACTACCACTACTACCACCACCACTACTATTACTACTACTACTACTACCANAAAAAAAAAAAAAAAAGCTGTAGTCCCAGCGCATCCAATCTTTCCACTCCAATCTTGCCACTAATCTTGCGATTATAGTATTGTATCACAGAGCAGAGCGGGCTGATTGATAACTCGCTACACATGTCAATCCATCCTATTCGTTTGAAGTTATGCTTCACATCAGATCCAGACCTTGTGAATCCATCCGATTCTAGAAGCATCTCCACCGTTTAACAAACAAACTTTGTGCTCGCAACTCCTCCAATTTCCAATCTACTCTGCCATGTGTGAGATAATAATTGGTATTCGCGACGTTCGATAATGCGAAAGGATACGATGACGATATGAAAAGTGAGGTGATTCTGTGCCAATAAGTTGATGACTCGAATCGTGATTTATCCCCTCTTAATTACACAGGCGGAACCCAATAGCAATCCCAATAATCGAGTCCATCTGCATCTACCCGACCGATATATTAAGGACATCAAAATATGAGGATTTCTTTTCGGATTAATTTAGCCTCGTGCATGCATGCCAATCCGACTCGTATACCATTGCTGCATCATATTAAATTATCGATAGAAAAATAAAACGAAAAAGCTAAGAAGACATTATTATGTTGTGAGATAAAAGGGCTTGGAGAATATCAAATACGCTCGTAATGATTGTCCGGTTTCGCATTAAGATATGGATGGTGACAATGAAATTGAAGGTGGAAAACATGTATCTATGTACCTAAATAGATATGAAAATGGTTTATCCATTCGAGCTTTTTTGTCGTGATATGATATGATGTCACATTTCCCTGATGTATTTAATGCACTTTGATGTGTTGGCTTATGTTGCTCGAACTTTTGGTTTGGCCCAATAAAACATACAGTAGACTTGTATGCGTGTGAATGTAACACCAAAAATCACTTTTCGAGGAAAATTTTCAAATTTGCATTATGGATTGCATGGCAATGTCCACTAGCGAGAACTTTCTCCACAGCTTCAAAGAGGAATAGAAATAACTCCGGATGTAGTCCGACCACTCCGTATGTTGTATAACGTAACACACAGATCCTCATTACACAAAAACGCAACCTTTCCTCGTCCCCGGTACCAAAAGAGTTGTCAAGACTCAACAAAGTCACCGTCGATCTCAACTCATTACAAGACTCGGAGAATGTTGTTTTTTGGGTCATGTGCTTTCCATTTTAATCTCGTTCGATGAGCGCAGATCGCCGGTGGATGGTGCGTCGAGTTGATCGATATCAAGTATTGACATCTTTGTTGAAGTTGAAAGCACTCGATCCATATGATTGTGCCCAAAAACCTGCGGGTCTGACCAGTGCCGAATGGTTCGTATCAAAACATTCCGACGATTTGGTAAACCCAGCCACAAATGCATGCATAGAAGCTAACTGCCGTCCTTGAATGGAAAGATAACTCTTGACTTGTATCATCCGATACACGCCGTAAAAAGTGACAAGTCGGAAAATAGGTTTTCATTTCTGTCAGAAGTGATCTATCACAAATCTCCATCCACGTTCTAACCCCCAACATAATTGAAACTTGGGTTGTAATTTTCCAACTACTAGTCGGAAGGCACAATAAATTGTTGTATTGGATTCGCTCCAGCAATATCGTTTTTGATGGGATTTCGAGCGTGAAACATAACATGCGGACATGAGTTTGTTGATCTCTATGTCTAATGACTCCTTAGGCTTGAGCTGTAGGTTAGGGATGTCTCGAAGCACAAGAAAAATATGACTGGCCTCGACTTGCAGGCTGCATGAAGGGTCTCGCTTAGTAAAATAAATTCTTCAACTGTTGGAACTTTCCGAACACGCTCTCGAACCTTGCGAATTTCTTATGCCGCATGGATACTTACAGAATGTGCAAGATCATTGGATTGACACCGAGAAGCATTAATGCCTGGTCACATTTAGCTCATAAAATTTGGCCCGGTCAACTTCAGGTACACTTCTTGTACTATTCGCTGAGTGGCCATGTCGAATTGATAACTTGGTGCGAGGATTCCTTGTTTGTGGCCAAGTAAGATCGAGCTATCAATATACCCTTATTACTGGTCGACGATTGATGTGTTTAGATCGAAGGGAGAATACCAATGCATGTAATAGGTCTGCTGACTTGGACATCTACCTTAACTTTCCATCACTAGTACCATTGATAACAAGCGTCGCTCAAGTTTTCCATCATGCGGTGCTGCACGGTGTTTGGATTTGTTCATCGTAAGACTGTGCTCAAGAAAGGCACGATCGTTTCTAGTTTCGGGTGGTCCATTTAATCTGGAACGAAATTGCAGCTACCCTTTTGATTAGCTGCAGATGCAGATACATTTGACGATGCAGGCAACCGCAAAATCATAAGATAATTCTATCTTTTCTGTTGTCAGATCAAATTTCGAACCCCTCTTGACTCGTTCCTGAAATTTATATAATGACCACTTCCACTCGACTGAAGTTGAAGCTCATCAATCCAAAGAACCTCATCAACCCAAACAATAGTATCATTCCAACTCACCATCATCTCATATTTGTTTATCAATTCAAAAATTCTTCTCAATCAACTGCAATCAAGATGCTTTTTCAACCAATTCCATTCGAGACCATATTTCAAGAAGAGATGAACATTCTCCCTTCCATCGAGCCAATTTTGATGCCCTTGAGTGAACTTTCAGAGTCCTTTGGCGTGACTGAAATGCCCGGCGTAAGATATGCCCCTGATACAACCGTGGTTTAATTGATACTAAAAGAGAACCAGATGCCCGGTGTCAGATGCCCAACTTGCCTTGCCAATGGGCGGGAAGTCTGGGTTATCCCAGGAAGAGCCTGTGGCGCTTGTGGCACTGGCTGTTAAATAATCAGGTAGGGAAATAATTTTTGGTCTGTTTGTAATGTTACTAACATTATCTCCAGCTTGGGATTCAGTCTGAAAAGCTTCCGGCACATCATCGGGGGCGAACGGCCATTTGAGATTTGGAAGGGCTGGAAGGTTAACTGCTGACTCCATTGGAAGGTTAAGAGGAAGACGTTGTGATTGTGGGAGATAGTCGGATATGCTATGCTTGGTCGTCCGCTCGGAAGGAGATGAAAAAAGTTTTGCCTTTTTTTATGATTTAGCAAGAATACCAAAGTTTGCGACTTCAATACCACCTCAAGTGTGATAAAAATCCCATGTGCTGTGCCTTGACTGTTTTTAAATGCATTCCTTAGCTCCATTGAGTCAACGTGCGAGTTTGAAAACAGCTCTAGGAGTGAACATGTTGACCTCCAACCTTTGATAAACAGTATTTGTCATGGACCTTAGACACTGAGAGAAGTTGTAAGAATCCCATAGTAGTTGTTCCAAATTAAGTATGTCGGGAGGGGAATAAGAGGCGAATGGAGTCGGAAGACTTTGAACAAATTACAATCAAAGGTCTTGATATGCCAGAAGGTGTATTTAAACAAGCCGGAGGGGGAGCGTGTTCGAACATTGAGCTGTAAATCCAGACGTGGCCATTGTTGCTAATATAGCATCCAGAGAGACCCAAGCATTGGTACTTGATTGGCAAAATATTAGTGCAGTAGAACTAGCCAAATGTGCCCATGTAGGGTTTGAATATGAGATTATGATATATCAGAAGTGAAAGGTCTCTCTGGCAAGTAGATCAGAGGCCAATAAGATGGGTCAGGAACGAATTTATGAAAAACAGATCCTAGTCAGTCATGGGGTTTTCGCCGGGATTCTGAGCTACCTGAGCAAGTTAAATATATTAAAGTCTGGCCATCGTCCAAAATGCAGTCAAGCTTATTTGGACAAACCCAAAGGGTGTTCTCCAAGATATCTCCGACTGGAGCTTCGATAATGATTGATACCCGACAGAATCAGAATTCGGGTAATTCTTGGTAGTACAACGTAATGAGTTCTCAATGTACAATATATCGCAATCAAGGGAAGAGTAATGAAATGAAACGGAATGAAATGATGAACTTTAGGGCCATGAAAGTGGGAAAGAGGTTATCAAGTGGATGAAATTGATGGAAGGAGCGAGCACAGCCACAATACCTATCCATAACCTTAGCCGGGTCTCGGATAAAACTTCTTCCAACCGAGAAGGAATCCGTGTGTGTTATAGGTAACTTGTATCAATAAATGTTTAATTTGGGCTTCCAGATATTACATATTACTATAAGCTCGCCAAAATTGTTTATTAAAAATCCCCTATAAAGTATAGAAAAGGAACTTTCCAGATTCTTTCATACAATGCAATGATATTAGTATCATTGCGGGGCAGGAACGATCCCCGTTTTCAGCCACCATTACAATTCGATTCAACATTTGTAGACACAGATGTACACAAAACGACGATTGGGTGTCTACACACATGGTCCAAAAGATTGTGTACAAATTGAGGTCGATCATAACACAAAATGGTTGGTTGAAGATCTTTCAAGCAGGCGTCTCATGCCATAGTGAATCACAACGTATCTTGCTCATTTTACCAATCAAGACTAGCTACTAATCGGAGGTCAATTTCAGAATCGATTAAAGCCCGAGCAATAAGCAAGCCAAACTAGCTAAAAATTAATTTATCTTTATCCTAACAACTCTTCAGGTTGGGCGGGGTGGTTTTTCGGGTGCATAATAGCCGTGTTCAGTTGCACCATTTCCTTGCTGTTGTGGAAATCCCGATGGACGCGGAGGCGGATAGTAGGCCGGAGGAGCCTGCTCCATGGGATTATGATCTTGATGGGGCGGGGGTCCTGGAGGTGGAGGAGGATAATATAGGTCGTTACCCTGCGTATATCCTGGATGCTGCTGCTGTTCATATCCATGCAGTTGTTGCTGAATAGCATGACCCTCGGCCGTGTTCGGGTTTCCATACTTCCTCTTCTCATCCTCACTAGCCTCTCCTGAATGTACAATCTCCACATCTGCGGGAGCTGGCTTATCGTAGACTTGCTGCAAGAAAGCCTGATTTAGATTTGGCCTTCCCTCAGCATCCTTCACAACCTCCATCAACAATTCAGCCGTTGGTGGAAGTGATGGGACTCTTCCTTGTAAAATCTGTGCCACTGGCAACCTTTCCCCATAGTATCTTGCATTCTCATCGTTACGCTCGATAATTATTGTTCCATCAACCTGTGCTCCTGCATACAAACCTCTGCTTTTCATATAGGAGAACAAGGGCTTTCGACTTTTTAAGAGCTCGCTCTCCAAGACCGCTCCACTCCCAATTGGCCCAGCCACAACAGATATCTCACCACCGAGGGAGACACGTAATGTACTGAATGCATCGAGAGCATTGCGGTCGTTGATAACAATGACACAGTCATAGATGTCGATTCCGGCCATGAATCCTACACCCAAAGTGTGAACGAGAATTCCGGAAGGTGGCGACCATTGTCCCTTCTCGTTCTTGGCAATTAAAACGCCCGACCCACCTGCTCCAGAAACCCATAATCCAGAACGCATTGTGGTGTAAATTGCAAGGCCGACACAGTTCTTGATAACCTTTGGAGGGATCTTGACAAGAACTTTCGGCGGTTTGCTGGGACCATCTTGGACTTTCTTCTTAGCCTCTGGATCAAGGGATGCATCTTTTTGTTGCTCCGCCATAAATCCATCTTCTGTCAAATTATTAGTGGCTCGTTTGTAGTTGAGAGTATCAAAGCAGACGTACTACAGAACGATTTGAGGATCCGAGCAGCTTTCTCGCATTCTTTCTCCATCCCCGTTGGCCAGAAGGCCTCGGATCCAATCTTATTCGTGAGCTTGTTAACTGGTCCTCCTAACTTCTCGAATGCAGCCCATCCTTTATCGAAAGCAGCTTTACCGCCAGTCTTGGTTTTTTCCCAAGCTGACGGTTTAGTTGTATTATTTGATGGTTCAGTCATGGTATTGCTGTGGTAAAAGGTTTATGTTGTCGTTGCTGTTGTGGAATTTGTTATCTGTAAGTATGAGATAGTTTGTGGGTAGTGGAAGGTGGGGTTCTTGGAGAGGGTAAGGAAGGATAAAGATAAAACCGGGCCTGAGTGTGACTGTGAATGTCAATCTCAAAGACGACGAGCACAAGTGAATGTTCATATAAATACTTTGTAATAATGATCCTGCCGGGTGGTTAGTTGTGATCAGCTGGTAGATTTTGAATTGTGGCTTTGCAATGATTGATTGCATCATGGCTGACGAGGCATAGCCATAGCCATAGCCATATCCATATCCCATCCTCTGAAGCATGGCAATGCGGGCAATGGCGAGCAATGTCCTACCTTACGACCACCAGACCTTACGAATACATCTATTGCACCAAAGGGACTGTACGATTTCGGATGGATTCGAATTGCGAATACGAATACGAGTAGTCTAATCGTAATGCTAAAAGCCTATGTAGGTATTCTGCAGGCGGTGAACCAGGCAACCAGCGTTCATTAGGTTAAGCCTACATATCTACATCCCAAAGCTCATCAATTCTTCGGCAGCACAACTTCAACAACATGAGGAAAGCTCTCAAATATCTTAATGTTATCCTATCTGACAACGATGTCCTGAATATGCTCTGGCCATCGTCGAAAAAAAAGTTTTTGCATTGGAGAATCCTTAACTGAACCGAGGAAATTATATCGTCATTCCTCCCCCTCCTCCTCCCCTCCTCCAAAGGTCGAGATATGTCCTGAGTTTTAGCATTGCCAAAATCTAGTTCTCAAACTCAGACCAAACATTCGATAAAATATGCTATGCCTAGCCAATTTCGAGGTCGGAACCTTATCTCTTTCCTATGCGAAAAGACCAGACGAGAAGTGTCCTATTGCTACGACTCACTCGAACAGTGGCGCCGATATCTTCCAATATGCAATTTAAATCTTACAGAATGGGTGGAATTGAAGATCCTTTGATGCGCATGCTGGACCGTCCAAAGGCTACCCAAGGAACATTCATGAATATCTGGGTCCCGTCCTAAGCAATATTTAAGAAACCATTTTCCGTCTGCACAGTCCGGAGTGATAGCTGTCATAAAACGTCAAACATGATGGCGTTGAATGTGTAAGAGAGTAGAGACTTTCAAAGGAGCCTCGAGATCTGCTTGGAATGTACTGTATCTTCTACGCAGGATCTTGACGGGCTTCTCAAAGCATTGCCTAGCTTCATCACCAACGTATGCGTATACCATACCATACACTTTGCAGGTTTATGGTCTGATAAGAAAGACAGTAACGGTTTGCCATTTCTACACATAGGGCACTTGGAATACTCTTGGTTAGTACCAATGAGACATGCATGGTTGTTATATGTTAGCTATCTTGTTCCAAAGTATTTATATCTTTTTATGCTTAAACCACCACTCTTCTGGCACCAAGTCTCGCACAGTATGATCGCATGCCCCGTCATCTGCATGATTCAATGTGGATATTTCTCCCTGCAATGGCCTCTATCCATAGTCTATGGTAGTACTAGTTGTATGCTCATGTTTGTTGGCAGCATCTGCAACCCTCCCTACCAAGCATTTATGTCTTGCAATAGAGGAGAACTCTGCCGTAATATTTTGCCGTGCAATAATATGAATAATTCTAAATTGAGTTCACAAGCACAGCATCAGTTGTTGTCTCTCATGGACTTCACATGACGAATTTTCTAATGTTTATCATATTGGCTTTAGCCCCCCCCAATCCGGCTGATACTTCTACCCACCATCTTATCAACCAGCTCCTCTCTATTCGTGTCTCATATAAAGTGTTATCTTTTTTCTTCGCTGTCGCGGATGTTTGCCGGATCTTTTCTGCATGAGAAATCACGAGTGTGCCATTTCTGAACCCCTGTGCAGAGATAAGCACCGTCACATGGCATTTGCAGCAGACTTCATGGCTTATCAACTACACCCCAAATTAATCTTACTTGCATAATCGGCCGATAAGGACATCGGTGTAACAAAATCAGGAGGGGCATTTTCTAGGAGAAAAGAAGACCGCTCCCTCGAGATTTCAATGTTTGGCCAAGTCAAAATTCAGACAATACCTCCCATCTGCATGACAATTTTCACATCTGTAAATTTTCTCATCAGCTAGCCTTCCTCGCAACCACGGATCTACTCTTTCCATTTCAGGACTTCAACCTCATGCTTCACCTTCCATACCCATTTCCAACTCCCGCCAGAAAGATGGAGTACAAAGCTCTCCCAGAAAACTCTTCCCCAGAAGAATTCAAGCCTTCCAGCATCATGGTTCGTCCTCGATCGCTTGAATCATCATGTGCCATCCGCTAACCACCCACATATAGCAACCGTCTGACACCATCGATATCGAGAAGAGCGCGGTAAATTTATCATCTGGATACGGCACAATCCCATCATACACAAGCAAAGAAGGCGTGTTGAGAACTCCAAGGAAAGAACAAGGTCGAGGCATTTGGATAAGTTTTGTTCAAAGCCTGGTGGCTGTTGGCATGTTTACTGCTATGGCGGTAACTCTCGTTTTGGTTATTTTGTAGAGGAGCTTGGGGCCATTTCATTCAACGCTGTGGGCTTGAACTTCTTTGAGTTATATGTTTAGGATGCATTACAATTCGTTTGAATTTTTGACAGGCCTGGGGACGGGATGGTATTGGATTACAGGGCTAGAGCTGTCGTTTCTCTTGCATTCTTTGTGTGCTTTGCCTTGGTTTGGCTTGCTTTATGAGAGAGGAGGAGTTAGATACATCTGGAGATTTGGATGAATAGGTTTATACCCTAGTATATTTGATATATATTATACTTATAATCAACGAGTAAAGATATAATATATGAATTTCTTTTCATCAATTTGATATACTCGCTCATTCATTAATAACTCATCTCTTCTCTTTAATATATATCTAAAAACATCTTTCTTTATATTTATAAAAAACCTTATCAAAAATATTATATTTGTCACGGGGCTACTATATGAAGGGCGCTAGTACATTATTAGAAGGTCACGACGAACACTAATATATATAGGAATTAGTATTAAAATAAAGATTCGTTTAATAAAAGCGAATCTCTTATTTTGAATCTATTTAGAGATCATTTACATTTTAGAAATATAACTTTTTGAATAATATTTTATTAATAAAAAAAGATTTGTTATTCATTTGTTTTTATTTTGATCCTATTTATAATATTATATATATTACTTCTATCTTTTATCAATACTTCTACAATGTCGACCCGCTTATAAATCTCTAACCAACTCGATATATTAAAAGACTTCGTTATTAATATAATCAATAATACTTTAATATAACATCAATACCTCGCTATTATAAACGATCATTATATACATAATAAAGAAAAGATAATCTATCTATAATCTGTTATTTATGAATTTGAATTCAAATTATAGTGTCACGGGTTCACTACCCGTTCCTAGCTAGGTTATGTATAGCTGTTTTAAAGCATCTATACTTTACTATATAATCGGTTTTCTTTTAGAACTATCTTTTTTTCCTTATAGAATATTATATATCTCATTTATCATTTATAAAATCCCTTTATATTATAATAGTATATTTTACTCTTTAAAAAGATTTTACTATAAAGACAACCCGGTCTTAACTTTCTGAAATACGATCTTTTGTTTATTTTTATTTTTCATCGATTTTATCTGTCTAATAAACCTTTATTAAATATAATAATAAAATAATATTTTTATCTTCAATTTTAATCCAGAATCCTCGATTATATACTAAACAACAAATCTTAAACTCTAAATCTTAAACTCCAAATCTTCGACCCCGATCGTTTCGTTGCTATTCCACCAAAATGAACAATAACAACTCTAATACAAAAAACGATCTTTTTAATCAATCTATATTAACAACTTCCTTAAATACCTCAATGTTACAAAGGTAACAGCTGACTTGTTCATATAAACTTGGACCATATGCAAATCAGATATAATTCGATTATATTAGTATGTGATTATAGTCACTTTAAGATCACATATGTATATACCACCAGATTATATAAACAGGAGTGCTGGATCACCAAGATCATTGATGATTCAAGGTGATCGAGGATCATTGAGGATCATTAATGATCCAAAGTGATTATAATATAAAGGTCTATATAAACAAGATGGATTTCCTTTGTATAGAGTTTTGTGTTCAAGATCAATCATTTAGTATACTCTATTATTAGATATGAATAGTATATTCATATTATCATTATTTAAAGTCTTTGTTTGATATTTAGTTATAAATCTACTTCGATAATCTAGAACATTTCTATATGATCTAGATGGTTACCTTTGTAATACTTTGAGCATTATTATTGTTTCAAGTATTGATTCGATAAGTAACGATATTATGTTTTCCAAAACATTATAGCTTAACAATCCTGTTACGACCAGTCAGGTTACATCTGAAAGTACCGACAAAGACGGAAATATTGCTATAGGAGGTATCGAAGACTTTAAGGAAATCATTGTCATCGAAACTCTTAAAGTTGTTTTACCAGATCAATTTACAGGCAATCGACAAAAGTTAGAAATCTTCTTGTTTCAATTTGAGATCTACTTTCAATTCAATTAAGACAAATTCAATTGTGATGTTGATAAAAACGTTTGGGCTGCTTTCTATCTCAAAGGAGAAGTTGCTAAATAAATCCAATTATATTTCAAGGATTATTTCATTTATTTGAATGAACCAAAGAAGCGAATATATTCGATTCAAATCATCTTTGAAAGATTCGAAGGATTCAAAAAAGAAATATAACGAATATTCGGGAATGTTAATGAATTATGAGATGCTGAGTCCAAGATCTATAATTTCAAGCAAACAAGATCAGTAATCAAATATGTTGTGGAATTCAGGAGGTATATAAATATTATTGGATGGGAAGAGAATGCAATAATGAATCATTATTGGAAAGGGCTCAAATCTGAAATCAGATTAGAATTAGATTGCAATTGCATTTGGGAAGATTTAAACGAATTGATTGAGGAATCTATTAAGACGGATGAAATGCTTTACAAATATCAGAAGGAATACTGATCTTCCAATTTTCATGGAAACCGAAATTATGGTAAATATTACAAAAATGAAGGAAGACCTTGAGAAAACAAACAATCTTATAAAGAATCAATATAATTGAATACAATATTCAAGGACAAATTATCTAAGGAAAAGATAAAGCGAAGATATAAAGATAAATTATGTTTCGAATATAACAAGCCAGATTATCAAACCAAAGATTGTCGAAGCAAAAAATCATCAAGAAAAGGTTATTATAAGAAATTCGGTAAAGATCAATTCAATATTATCTTTATATTTCAATTATACGTTTTATATTCTATCAAAAACAATAATTATAAACGAAAAATACGACAAAAAGAAATTAATACAATGCTTCGAGATCAGAAAGGGTTGAACATTATAGATCGATATGAATTGGAATATCTACAAACTCCTTCCTTTCCTTTTGATAAAACGAAACCAAAAGAATCATTATTGGAAGAACAGATAGTTAAATATATTGTTATAAACTGGACAATATATTATGATGAAACTTATAGAATTCATTTATTAAACAAAAAAATTATAGATTGGTTTTTTCAAAAGAAAGTAAGGAGAATCTATAAAAAGGGAAAAGTAGCCAAGATCTATGAGGAAGGCCGAGGTCAATTGAATATTATAGGACAAGCAAATCAGATCTATTACAATACAAGAATAAACAAACAAACAATCTAGGTTATAATAAATTCAAAAACTATAGGAAATTTTATTATATTAGGAATTATAAAGTATTTGAGAATATAATTTCAAACAAAACAGAAACTATATCAATTGCAATTAGTTGATGGATAATTAGCCGGATTGGACGGAAAGATTTTGTAGGAGATTTGTTCATTATAAATGAATATAATTCAGTACAAAGAGGTTATCCAATTCGATGTTATCCTATTAGAGAATCAACAGATCATTCTGGGAATGTTATAATTGAAGGTATATAACCCCCAGATTGATTAATTATCGGAAACTATATCATTTCCGAAGAAAAGCGATCGATGAGATATGTTAAAATCAATAAGGCTGAACATACATAATGAAGAATTGAAGGCAAACAACATCATCGATATAAAACATCAAATCCAGGGTCCTTTATTAATAACAAAGGAAAATGAATTTTTTATACAAATAAAGAATAAACAAAAGAAGTTGTTTGAAAACATTTTTGTAATGAAATAAAAAGAAATGCCAATATCAGAACAATACCAGAAGTACAAGAAATTATTCGAAGAAAGAAAAGATTATAAAGCTTTACCAGAATATAAATTATAGAATTATAAAATAATATTGAAGGAAAACAAGATATCTTTATTCGGCCTAATCTATTTGATATCAGCTTTTAACCTAAAGACATTTAAAGATTATATTGGCGATACATTAGAAAAGGAATAAATCAAAAAATCCATTTTATAAACAATTAGCCTTATATTATTTGTATCAAAAAAAGATAATACAAAAAGGTTTTGTATAGATTATTACAAACTCAATGATATAACGATCAAAGATCGGTATCCATTTCCATTAGCTACAGAATTGAAGGATCGATTGGGAAAAGCTAAGATTTTCTTCAAGTTTGATTTACGAAACGGATTTCACCTTATCAGAATAAAGGAAGGTAAAGAATGGAAAACCGCCTTCAAAACCCAATACAAATTATACAAATATTAGGTTATACTATTTGGATTGACAAATATATCAACAATATATATATATTTAATCAATAATATATTAAAAAAATATTTAGATATATATTATATATATTATCTAAATGATATATTGGTATTCTCAGAAAACAAAAAACAATATATTCAAGATATTC
>NGKH01000053.1:143779-154467 GCA_002162575.1 Sclerotinia glacialis | reverse complement strand
AATAATCAAAAAGTAACTTTTAAAGTACTTAAATATTTCTTTTCTTTTGTTTTAGTTTTTATCATTTTTGATTATTATCTTTATATTATCGTTAAAACAAATACCTTTAATTAAATTATAAAAAGTATTCTTTTGTAATATAATAAAAAAAATACTTTTGATCTATTATATATTTGTTTACTAAATATAATATAATTGAATATAATTACAAAATCTATAATAAAGAACTTTTGATTATTATAAAAATATTTGAAAAATAAAGATTTAAATTATATAGATCTTAAAAACTTTTCGAAATTATTATTAATTGTAAAAATCTAAAATATTTTATATTAATAAAGATATTAAATCAATAACAAATAAAATAAACCGAATTCTTATCAGAATTCAATTTCCGGATTATATACCGACCCGATTATAAAATAATCTATTTAAATATTTTAAATTATAAAACAAAAGATTATCTCAAATATATCAATTTTAATAATAATTGAATTAAAAATCGTTTGTAAACAACATTCTCAAAAAAATTGTTTGATATAGTAATATTCAAAGATTTCGTTTTGTAAATAAATAACGATATTGATTTTATAATAATATCAATAAATATATTTATATCAAATGTAAACAGACCAATTGATAATCTAATTGATAAAATATATAAATCATCAGAATTGATTATTATTATAAAAAATATACTTCGAAATCTATTTACTTATATTTAATCTATAATCATCTGTAAAATCCTTCGAATTACTTTAAAGGATTATAAATTAATCAATAACAAAATCTTCTATTATAATCGTTTATTTGTTTCTTTTTCTATCGAGTTCTATATATAAATTATATATCGAATTTACTTTATCAAATCCGTTAGATATTTTAATCGAATCAAAACTATCGATTTTGTTTTCTGTATATATCAATAATTCAAAAGAATAAAAGAAATCGAAACTTTTATACAAATCTATCAATTATACTTTCGAATCAAAGTCTTTCGTTTTGTTACATTTGGATTCCTCAAACCTTTGCTAATACCATTTTGTCTTTAATCTGATATCTCAATCGATTATATTATATTATTATCAATCAATGAATATTATAGAAAAAAATATTAATATATTATTATTATCATTTATCATTTAACAAAAATATATCATTTTTTATCAATTTATTAATAAGATTTATTATTTATATAAAATATTAAACAATATTATATCTAATAAAGAAATATAATTCGTTTTCGAATTCTGAAGATATTTATTTAAAAGATTATCAATAATTTTGAAACACTTGTTTTTTTTTAATTCCGAAACCGATAGCCAAAGAGAATATATCAATGTTATAATAGAATAGTACTTTAGAATATTTATGAATTTTTATTAAAATGATTGGATTGATTAATTATTTTTAACAGAATTCTTTTTAAACAATATTATCTTTAAGATCACTAATATATTCCTGTTTTTTGTCAATTATAATTTCTATTTATGATTAAATATTGAATCTTTTATATTAATTCTATTAAATCTGTTTATACAATTTAAATACGAATTTCTGAAAACTAACGAAATTATCAATTGTTTCAATATTATCCTTACAAAACTAAAAGCGTTTGTCATCCAATTAATCTAAAAATATAAAAGCTATATAAACGATAATTATATTAATATATTATTATATATAAAAGAAAACAAAGTATAAGTTAATATAAAAAATATAAAAATAAATCATTCAATAAAAAAAAAACGATGATAAATAGAATGGATTATATAAAATATTGAAAATATACAAATATATTTGTCTGTTTCAACTATTAATTAATTTCAAAAATTTTCTGGTTTTTTATAATTCATTATTTCGATCTTTTTATCGTTCTATTGAATTAATCAATCAAAATATAATCAACGAAACTGAGTCCCAACGAAATCAAGGATACATTCTAAAATATAATAATAATATTAACAAAAAAACTGAATATTAGGAATTCGATAAAATTCTAAATTGCTATAACGAAAACAGATTCCATTATCAAATCAAATAGAAACATTATTTAATATTCTGGTAATCAATCGAAGATCTCTATAATCAAAAACATACGATTATTATTTACTATTTTGTAAACCCAAACAAACCAAATCCATTTATATAAATTAAATTCAAAAAACCAATTATAAACTCTATAATAAACCTCTTTATTGTTAATCAAACCTCATTGAAATATAATAAAAATTAATTATCAAAATCCTTTTATTAAATCTTTATTATCAAAAAGATACAATTTATATCAATTATTGAAATATAAGTTTTCTAATATATTTTATCTTAGATTTATTGATTATTATAATCATAAACAATTATTGTAGAGAGGAGGTATTATTATAATATTAATTATATATTTTGTAATTGTTTTTTATATTTCAGACCTTTATTATTAATATATTTAATATACTTTATTTACTTTTTATAAATAGGTCTTTTTCTCTTTATAATCCTTTTATTTTTATAATACAATATAAATCTTTATTTATATCTTAATTATACAATCTTATTATATAACTTTATTATAATCTTATTATAAATTTATTATAAATTTATTATAATTTTATTATATAATTTTATTATAATTTTATTATCATTTTATTACAATCTTATTATATAATCTTATTATAATCTTATTATAAGCCTTAAGCCGTATCTTGATACTATAATTACTTTTCATATCTAAAGTCTCTACTATTAATATATTTTACTTTCTATAAATAAAATTCCTTTCTTTTATAATTCTTCTATTTTTATAATATAATACAAATCTTTATTTATATCTTAATTGTATAATTTTACTATGATTTTATTATAACTTTATTATAATTTTATTATAACTTTATTATAACTTTATTACAACTTTATTATAATTTTATTATAACTTTATTACAACTTTATTATAATTTTATTATAACTTTATTATAACCTTATTATGATTTTATTATAATTTTACTACAACTTTACTACAAGTCTTGAACTATACCTTGATAATATAAAAAGATAGAATTCTATTTATAATATAAAACTTTATAATCAAAATCAATCATTAAGTATACTCTATTATTAGTTACGAATTATATATTAATAGTATTATTATTTGAATTTTTATTTTATATTTAATTATAAACTCTTTCGAAAGCTTAGAGTATTTCTATATAATTTAAACGACAACTCTTGTAATAAAAGGATTATAGATTTTTATTTATTTGATTTTTTATTCTAAACAATCTATATTAGTATATTATAAATCTATTATATAATATATATATTAATTATAATTAAACTAAATCGATTATAAACTACTTATTATTATTATTATTATTATTATTATTATTATAAAAAATAAAATAAAAATAATTTTTTGTTTTATAAATAATAATAAATATATTCAACTCAATATTTTTAATTAGACTCGATATCATTTTTGATAAATTCAATTAATTGGTTCAAAATATATTAATAAAAATATTATAACTATATTAGAGCTAATATATTAAGGCAAATGTCGTCAAATATATAAAAAAAAATCGATCCGAACGCACGCTCAGAGATTATTCAGATATAATTCAAAGGTATGAACAATGAGTTGTAAGTGGGGGAGAAGAGATAAATGGCTATGCCAAAAACCACAATACCGTTTGCATCAAGAGACATGTCATACGTGCCCGCCAAGAGCAGAAGACAGCATGAAGCTACCCTACCCCAGATAAGCTCCAGCACCTTATCACGAGCATGAAACCAAGGATGTGTGCGTATTTGGGAAGGATAGCAACTCAAGCATGAACGAACGCGCATAATACGGCTGGACTAGAAAGTCAAGTTGTGCCACGAGGTAGATATACCTTATTACCTACTGAAGATTAGTCTGAGTGGTCATGGCCACGGATGAAAGACAAATTTATTGCCAGGTAATGTTCACTGAGATCGACACCATGTCGACGGTAAAAATGGAATGAGAATGATAGCACACATATAAAAATTGAGGGATGGACGATGACTACACAACCTGGTAAGGATGTGGTATCGATGACTAAAATCAGAATATTGTGAGGACACACCATTATTCAAAGAATCCGGATGACAAACGTAAACTTCAATTTAGAGGAATGATTCAGTGACAGTTTGAGAACATCAAGGGGATTACACATAGCACCGGGCAACCCGCAGACGTGTATAACTGGCTATAATTAGCTTCATCAAGGACATCAGCTGTTATCTAGGCATGTAAAGACGACAATGAAGTCTGGAATAGTAAATCCGAGTCCTAGACATAAAATGGAGAAGGCGGTGACACGAGACATGTGAGAAAGTAAGAAAAGTGGCACCAAGGATATCGCGTCAGCCAAATTGGATACTAGACAACAACATTGAAAAGACGCGTTCCGAGGCAAAACTGGACGATCACAGAAGAGAGGGAGATCACGAAGATGAAAAATTGTTTGTGTTGATGTTTTTGATTATCTCATGGACCAACCATGCCGGAATACCCCAATATCCTTATGATACAATAAACACCTGAAAGCAAAGACCCATTTCCGTAACACACCCATCTTCCGACACAACAAGTCGAGGAAGAAAATTCATAATAGACGTAGAAAAGAAACGTAAACATGCAACCATTTAACCACCGAAACCGTAGAGAGTACGTCCTTGGCGCTTGAGTGCGTAAACAACGTCGAGGGATGTGACCGTCTTTCTCTTGGCGTGCTCAGTGTAGGTGACTGCGTCGCGGATAACACCTTCCAAGAAGGTTTTCAGAACACCACGGGTTTCCTCATAGATCACTAAGTGGGGAAGTCAGATACGTTGTTTGAGAGGTGCGAAGAAGTGGTAACTTACTAGCTGAGATACGCTTGACACCACCACGACGGGCGAGACGTCTGATAGCTGGCTTAGTTATGCCTTGAATGTTGTCTCTCAAAATCTTGCGATGACGCTTAGCACCACCCTTTCCGAGACCCTTGCCACCCTTTCCGCCTGTGAAGAAGACGCGTTAGTAAATTGGACGCGACGAGAGGCAGAAGGCATGGATCCAACTGAATGAAGATGAAAAGTGAGGCAGAGGGTGGAGAAGAAAATACTTACGTCCAGTCATGATGAATGTGGGTTATTAAAGAAGATTGTGGGTGTTTGGGGGTTATTGGTATTTGTTTGTTTGGGAAGTCTTGTTATAGAATAGAGTCTCTTTGATAATAAGAATCGATAATATAATTTGGGAAGAAGTTCTGTAGCTCTTATCAAAAGATGCACTAACGGCCCTTCCGCATCACCACGCTAAAAACAAAAGACGCTAATACTAATCGGATTCAAATCAACATTAGCCCATCTAGATTGGTAAGCGCAAGGTCGAATTATGATTGGTTGAAGGAGGAAAAGTAGGAACGACCGATTAATAATGTATGTACGGAGTAGGAGTAATTATTATATTTCGGTAAGGGCGAAGGAAAAGAAATAAGGCTGCAGAATAGAAGCCAAAGTATTTCATAAAGTAGATTTTGTACTTAGAGTATTTATCAGGTATTATAGGTACTAACTAGCTTTTAGCAGCTCATCTTCGGATTATGAGGTGGTTATCCCTATTATATTATCATCCTTCATCAAAACAATAGAAGTTAACTATAGGAATGTGCCCGCATTATCTTGATTTGTCAATTCCTAGTACTGACTATATTGTACACTGTGTACTATCAAACCATTTCTCTTTTGCTCCAATATCTAAATTCTAAATTCTAAATTCTAAATTCTAAATTCTAAATCCAAATCCAAATCCAAATATATTCTTTATTCCTTATTTCCCCAGTATTTTCCAGACTTTCCTCTGCAAATCGGTTTGGGCTTGGCTGGGTAGTTGCATGATGTGATTGCTGATCCTTGTTTGAGAAAATATCCACTTTGTGGCACTCTAAAAATGTGAAATGAATTTTAATTGGTCGCTTCACGTTAAAAACAAAAGTTCTCTTTTTCGATTGATTCGAACAACTCAAAACTTCCTCTTTCCCATACATTACACTAGCTCCTTTTTTCCACAGCACAGCCAAATCAATCACTCGCTAGCTTACTTTCGGATACAAATAATCGTCTTCGCCCATTTCAATCTCTTTCCTTCTACATCATACAACCACAACTTCCATATCCACTTCAATACCTTCATCAATCCACACCAACAACACCACAATTCCATTAAATCATCAATAAAAATTATCAACAATGGCTCGTACCAAGCAAACTGCCCGTAAGTAACTTTCCTTATCCTTACTATGTTTTTTCAATCAATGCCTCGTTGTAGCGTCGCTCAATCGCACTATGCTACATTGCGACCGACAGCTATCGTTTCAACAACGCGACACCTTCACCCCACCACAGCACAACAACACTGCTTGATCATTGTCCCTAATACTTTATAGGTAAATCCACTGGTGGTAAGGCACCAAGAAAGCAACTTGCTTCCAAGGCTGCTCGTAAGAGCGCCCCTTCTACAGGAGGTGTCAAGAAGCCCCACAGGTAATTTCTCACTTTCCATCTCTCACCTCAATAATTACTGACTCCTCCAAGATATAAGCCAGGAACTGTCGCTCTCCGTGAGATACGTCGTTACCAAAAGTCGACTGAGCTTTTGATCCGAAAGCTTCCTTTCCAACGTCTTGTTCGTGAGATCGCTCAAGACTTCAAGTCCGACCTCCGTTTCCAATCTTCCGCTATCGGTGCTCTCCAAGAGTCCGTTGAGGCCTACCTCGTTTCCCTCTTCGAAGATACCAACTTATGTGCCATCCACGCCAAGCGTGTCACCATCCAATCTAAGGACATCCAACTCGCCCGTCGTCTCCGTGGTGAGCGTGGATAAATTTGGGTTTATTTTTTGACTTCTCGATGTCTTTAGCTTGAAAGCGCTTCGGCTTTAGGTCGATGGATCGGGTGGATGATAATGCTTTGGGGTATCTTACAAGGGTTTTACGGCATGGAGTTCAATTTCATTTTATGGGGGACCTGCTTTACAGGCTGTACATTATTCAGCCAGCGATGGTGCGCTGAGCTAATGGCAACAGATAGCAATTACGATCAGTTATCAATCTTTCAAACATACATCTCTCTTCTGCTCATGCATGTGAATACCGTGACGTGACTGCGCAATTTTGGTCTTTCTACATGAGGCAACTTCGCTGCGTGATGTAACCGTGTTCCACAGGCAGGGATTTGTTTCACCCCATATTCAGCCAGTGAATATTAGATAAACTTGCTTGCTTGTCTACATTTACTCCCTTTTGAAAAAATCACTTCGAAGTTTACAAGTAAGTAATTGACTGTTTGTTGATTCACACCTCCGCAATCTCCCCCCTCACCACTCATACGATCTGCATTATCTTTGACTTCACCGCTATAGTTTCAACATAGACTATCTATTAAGCCTGTACTTTCGATATTACCAAGCCTGAAGCTATTATCCGATGGTTTAACACCCTTGATGTAAAAAGAATACTGATTGAGGGATACTATTCTCTTTGCAAAAGACAAGTATCTTCTTCAGAAGCACTTAATTCTATTCTTCACTCCTATATTGGACCATTGGATTTCTCGTTGATCCCCTGAACACTCGGAACAGCAATCGATGCATTGGTTGCTCTAGATACCATTTGTAATGCTTTCAAGGAAAAATAGTATACGATACCTCTGTTGCTCCTCATGCTATCTATCTCCTTGAAGTATTGATTCTCCTTTTCATATCATATTTCACTAACCTTCTTAACAAAACATTCATTATTTGGGAAAAGCACAGCACATATCTGAATTTTACTAGAGAGGATAGATATCATTCTTTATCTTCTATTTTGATAATAGAGTCGGACTTTTCATATATCAAATAAAAATATAAAACTATATATCAATGTTTTGTTTTCCGAGAGTTGGAAAATACTAATCTTAATCTCTCTTTTCCGAAAGGATTTCAAGTTTTGACTGAACAGAAGAATCATAAGGATATTCGAAATCTGATGTATACAAAAACGACGACTTTTCTTGATGCCCAAAATCAATGTACTTGGTCAGCCTACCCTAAGGTCTGTTGTTTATAGCCAATCACCCGGGACATTTCAGGTTATCTTTCCAAGTCGTCATCTGAGTGGCACTAATGTTATATGAGCATATATTCGACACTGAAAAGAAAACTGACATTTGCGGGGCCGATAAGGCAGTAATGTTTGTGTTTGATGCCATTGCAGATGCCAGATTCCAAATCAATTGTCCACCAATATTAATGTTTGAATGTTACGTGATGGCTTTTGGATGCTTCCGAGGCCTTGATCCTCCATCCTATATGTATTCACATATTCAAGGTGCCTTAAGGCGTGGAATAAAAATCTAAACAAGCACACGTTCCACCATCCAAAGGGAGGTTGAGCAAACGCACGCGCAGTCTTGCTGACCTCATTCTCCGCCTGGTTCTGTCGACGACATTTATACCTTATCTGCTGATGTCAAAAGCAGCGTTCTCATATTCACCACAAGCTCTGATGAAGAGATCGATAGAACTTTGTTTGAAGCCTTATCGAAAGGCATCCTGCAACGTCCCAAGAAAGCCCGAACAGTTAGCAGGAATATCTTACGTGAAGCAGGCTCAATATCACTACCATATATTGTCAAAAAAACACCCATATAGATAATCAAGAGACCTGTTTCATTTTTTTATATCGAATATGTATTCAGAAATAATATTCTCTTCTAATTCTGAAAGAATATAAAATTTAGATCGATATTCGAAGTAAAGAATAAAACTATTAATTCTATATTATAATATTATATTCGGGATATTATATATTTTCGCGATTTTTCGAATATTTAGTTTTTTGTTTTTCTGAATAGTTTCGATAACGAAGAGTATATAGGCTTTTTAATTATTCGAATTCATTATAGATTATTAATAAAATATATATTGAAAAAGAAAAAAATGAATTAAAATGAAAATAATCTATATATTAATATAACTCGTATATTAATAAACTATATTATATTATATACTAACTCGATACGATGTTTATTATATTTATATTTCTCGGATTCTGTTTTGCTTTTTAAAAATTGAATTAATTATTATAATATAAAAAGATATAATATAGATTAACGTAGTTTAATACCGAATGTATTATATTATTGAATGTATTACTTTTATCTCAATTTGCGCTTTTTAATTTATATTATTCAACAATAATTGAATCAATTGATTGAAACTATTAAGAATCTAATAATTTAGAATCTATTATATTGTTTTGACAAATTTTTGAATTATAATCTGATTTTCCATATTTATTATAGTATTTATTAGAAGATATTTCTTTATTAGGATTTTCTTTATTTTGATATTCGTTATATTGAATCTGAATATCAATTTTTTGTTGAGATAATATATCAAAAGTCTTTTATTCAATGAGTATTTCTCCTTGATATAATTGAGTTTTTTTCGTATATCGATATTTGATTAATATCTTATTTACTTTCCAAAGTATACGAATCTCTATATTCAAAAGTATATTCTTATAAACTAATATTTCTATATTTTTAATTAAAGATAATATAATCTCGAATATAAATATAAAAGAACTTGATTGATAACGATTTATTTAAGATTTAATTAATATTGATTGAGAAAGAGCTTTTATAGGATTCTAAAGTATTTGAGAGATCCAAAAATCTAAATTAAAAGAAGGGGGAATAGATATATAGATTCAAATATTCAATTTAAAAAGTATTGTTTCAAAATTAAACAGAATTAATCTTGCTCTTTGAAATTCAACTTTTATATTCTGATTTATAATTGATCATTGATATACAATTTTGAAAGTTATAAAGAATTCAATTTTTGAGATATAGTTGATATATACTTTTATAAACCCTTCGATTTAAGTATTATATTCTCGTTTTAAAGTACTAAAACATCCAATATCAAAAGGTTAAATTAAATGATTTGAATATAATATTAAATATATATATTTAATATTATTCTTTTTATAATAATTTTGAAATGATATTGATTCGTAGCTTTTATACTTATTCAATATTAGTATTTTATATTCGCTTTTAGTTCGATTTCTTATATATTTATCGAAGTGTTTTAATTATTCTAATCTTATTTTATTGTTCGTTTATTTATTAAAAGTAGGTTTAATAGCCTAATCTGCAGAAAGATCGATTTTGATATATTAATTGGAAAGATGTATCTGTCCTTGAATTATCAGAAATGAAAGTATAGTATCCTCTTTATTATTGTTATATATAATCGTTATCGCCTACTTTCGATTGCTTGATTGTATTGCTTTTCTTTTGCCATTTTGTTCAACACTAATTATAATTATTCCGGGGTATATCATACCCATCATAAAGCCGGTTTCGTCGAAATTATAGAAATCACAATCGAGAATACTATATTTCGCTTGTATATTCAAAATTAAATGAAATCAATCTTTAATAAACTTAGGATCTTTACAAAAAGCTCTTTAAAAATCATAAATATAATTAAAATGCATCTTTAATCTTGTATGATGTTTTACGAATTGATGAGCCTAAAACTTTCCAATTTCCTTTGCCCTTTACGACTGAAGAATATAATTCGTTATATCTTCAATACCATTTAATTTAAATGAAAACCCTTTATTATC
>NGKH01000053.1:115313-143679 GCA_002162575.1 Sclerotinia glacialis | reverse complement strand
ACCATTTAATTTAAATGAAAACCCTTTATTATCTATATCAATTATATATTGAATAAATACTTCCTCTTCTAAATCAATCATTTTATAATTATTTGCTCGAATTTCTATACAAAGAGGTAAACCATTCATTCTGCGGAGAAGTATTGTATACGTTATATTACATAGTTTGGCAGCCTTTCGAATATTGAGTTTTTTATCTTTTTGAATAGCTTCGATAACTAAAAGTATTTAAACTTTTTTTCTGTTTGATTATATATTAAATGATTGATAAATCACATATTGAAGTTGAAAAGTATAAATTGAGATAAAAGTGATACATTCGGTGATATAGTGTACTCGGTATTAAACCACGTTATATATATTTAAAATATCAATATCAATTATGAAAAAAATAATTAATAATTATGAAAAATAAATGAATAATTATAAAAAATAAATGAATAATTATGAAAAATGGATAAATAATTATAAAAAATAAATGAATAATTATAAAAAATAATATTATTATAAGTTTATTAATATTTATATATAATCCAAATTTGATAATTTAAAAATAACTTTAAAAATAAACGAATATCCATTAGAATAACTTCAAAAATAAATTGATTATCTGTAAATAATCTATAAATAATTTACAAATAATCTTCAAATATCTTTTCAGATTCTTCAATAATTCGCTTTATAGATATATTACCTACTAATTCTTTTTAAAATCTATCAGTTGTATCAACTGCCGATATATTCTTCTAATAATTAAATGTATGAAATACACCAATTGACCAAAAGGTTAAAGGCGTCAAAAAGCACATCAGGGATGCCATCAACGGATGCCATGCAATACAATTGTACAATACAAATCAAATGGCGCACTGCGAGCTCTTAATTTATCTCCTAGGAAACCCTTCATAGCCGTCATTGTGACGACTTCTGAGCATCTAGCGTCTCTTGGGGGAGAAAGGGAAGCCATCTCATCTTGCAAATTGTAAAAGGAAAAGAAGACATTGGATAGTTCAATGTTGAATACCTCAATCTTAACAATCGGTTTCCCTGCCACGACCGATCCTCTGGCCGGCGGCGGTGGTGGTATGACTGTGAAAGTAACCTCTGGGGGAATCGATAACGGTGCGCTTCCAATGTGGGAATTTCGACATGTTGATGCGGAGAAGGATCGTGAGGCGATTGGAAAGGGTTATTCACGAGGGTCATTATCCGCCCTGCAGTTAACTGTTGCGCAATCTATGTATTATTTATTTATTCTCTATCAATCATAGAGACATATATGAATATATTTGTCAAGTTTTAGTATCGGAGTCATTCATTATTTAAGACTCTTAAATTAAGAGTCATTTATAGAGATGTGAGAAGATATGAGTGCTTCCCTCCCCTTTTCCTTTCCTTTCCTTTTCTTCATCCTCACAAACACTTCAAACCAAGCGCATACATCGAGATACCATTGCCAACCCTTGGATTAATACAATATCAAGGCAGCAAGTTAAACATCTACTAAACTACACACTTAAACAATCACACTAATTATCCCAAAGCATTATTTGGGTATGTGTATACTCTATACAATTATATGTATTTATTAACATAAAATAGTTCTGCGATTTAGAGATATTGACAAGCAAGCTCTCGAATCTTGGCTTAACTCAGACCATCACATCAAGACACATCTGTTGAAGAGCCAACTCTCGAAACTCGTCGTCGCTCTAGCAGAAAAAGATCGATCCAAATCATCGAGGATCAAGAAGAGATGCAGGTTCAACCCACTAGTGGAGGGGAATCGATCCAAATCAAGGGGGTGGATGAAGAAATTAAGAAGGACCCTGAAAGAAGGCAGAAAATACTACGCGCTTGAAGCAAGAATGAAAAAATTATGGAGCTACCATGGGATCAAAAAAGAAAGGAAGCGCTGCAAGAGGTCAAAAATTGGAAGATGAGTGTACAACAAGACAGCGAAAAAATGTACGAACAGAAAATGAACAGCGAACACAATTTGCTTCATGTCGTACACTGGGCTCACGGTGAGGGTGAAATAATCAAGGTCAAGGACGATGAGGACTTCGCTCGGAAAAAATACGAGAAGGAAAGGGAGCATATAAAGTATTCAAGAGATCCAAAGGTCTTTCTTGCGTGGCAAGATGAGATAGACAGCATGGTGTATGTATGCGTCATAGCTGAAGAGGATGACCCTAAAAATCTTGTGTTGTTGAATGAAAATAGAGCAATGTTGAAGGAGCATATGAAACTATGTGTGCCGAAAATGCAGTCTCCTACACGTTTTGGATAGGGTTCTTGCTAGGACTGCATTGATGATTACAGGGAGGGATTTTTCAAGAAATAGATTCTCATGGATGAACGTTTCATTTTACATTTCTTTTTATTCTTCTAGAAGCTCTTAGTCATATACATCTTCATCATAACTCGAATCATCTCCCTCCTCCTTACACATATGCCGTCACCATGTGCAACACAGAGTACAGGAGGATGAAACCGAAACCTCCCCCAGATATGATTGAGATGACCAGGCATTGAAGCCAATCAGCAAATTAGCAAAAAGCGAGGAAACACTGAAATCAAATTTGTATCGCGAAACAAAGAACTTTTATCCATTCCGTAAATGCAGAGAGCCCAACCGTGAACGTCAATTCCCAAGGGAAAACTCGGTGTTCTGAAAGTTCCCAAGATCTTGGTGGCAGACATTGTGAAGGAGGCTCGAGATCGATTTAGAATGATTGTCCAAATAAGCTTGCGCTGCTCAACGACACAATATTTGATAAGCTGGATATACCCGTCATATCATATAAGAACGTGGAAGTAAGAGCGGTAATACATATACATATGATAAAAGGCCAAAGTATCTCAGCCAAGGTAGTGCTCAGGAACGAGCTTCATGCCTCCGTATGAATCATTATGCGAGATGCTTGATGATGAATGTGGTCCCCACTGCTTGTCATGGCCATTGCGCGAAGTACGGGTAGCCCTGTCAACTTTGGCAATGCGAATCACTTCGTTAATCGACAGTCGAAGATGCTGGAGACGTAGCATTATTTGTTCCGAACCACCAATGAGCTCTAATATCTGCTCTACATCGAACACCAGCTTCAAGAGGACAGTATCTGCATTACAGAAGGTGCGGATAGACATGAGTGATGCCACCTGCTTCCAATTGTAGAGCATAGACGAGATACGAACGTCATCACCCAATCGGTTGCCATGGAATCGAAAGTTATACTGATTGGCAGTAACAAGATCTCGCTGAGTGCCTTGATCGTACATGAACTCAACAACAGCAGGACGTCCCTTGTTCTTCCACGTGTCCACAGTCTTCTTGATGCTATCGATAGACATACGACCTTGACTAAACTGGATCATGAGAAAGGTATTGGCTGTATGAACTATCATAAGTTCCAATTCAACCAAATATCTAGCTTGCTCGTACGGGTTGATGGAGATAGACAAGACCGATACTCTATTTTTGTCGTTTTTCATGTCCGCCTTTTCGGTCTGCTCAAGTCAGTAACAGAAAAGATTAAACGTGGAGCATACACTTACGAAGCCCTCGATTTTGTTTTTGATCTTCTCCATCATTCCGGGTTTTCTGGGCTTGTCTATCTTTTGGGCGGATTTTGAACTCAAAACGCTGGGTATAACCTCATTTGGTGAGGATCCAAGCCAGCCATGCTCCCCAAACATTTTTTTCATTGGCGAGCGCGATCTCTTCTTGGGGGACATTGGAAGCAAATCTGGGCTTTCAAAATTAGGCTCATCTTGTTCAGTTACGCCGATAAGATTCTTTGCGGGAGATCTAGTCATCTGTCTATTGATTGTAGTCGAAGCCGAGCTCGAATAGGACTCATTGCTGTAATTTGAGTTTATATCCTTTCGAATCGAGGTATATGCTGCAGAACGACCTCTGCCATCAGGTACTTCTTCATCAGAAGTGTGTGAAGGCTGCACGCGATTATCGCCAGATGGCTTACGGGCCGGGGAGCGCGATGGCTGTAGACAATCTCGCGCAGCTTGACAAGCTGGTGACCTTGATGGCTGCGGAAATTGCTCTTGGGAACCCTTGCGAAGAGGGATTCGAGAATGCTCAAGCGTCGCAGCTCGACCACGGTGAGGTAAACTTTGAGTCGGATAAGCATTGTTTAAGATGGGTGAGATAGAATCGACATCAGCATAATAGGCTCTATGTTTGGGATTTGGAGATTCTTCGCGTGCCACGAATCGTGACGGCGTTACACTTGGAGATGTTCCGCTACGCTGAAGACCATGACCATGACTTGAGCATTGAGGTGCAGCCAAGAGATCGCTTCTGTTTGTTGTATGACCAACCGACCGCGAATTCTTAACATGGCCAAGACTTGGTGATGAGGCAGGTCTGGCATCGTCGTAAATATGCATGAAGTCGGTCATTCTTGTCTGGCGCGACTCATCCACAACTAAGGGGGTCTCCGGCTCGAATGCGTATGGGTTTCTGGAATTCTTAGTCTTGTGACCGTACGATAAACTAGCTCATGTTAGGATGTCTCAATGTTAATTCATGAATTGACATACCTATTGGCAGGCATTGTTTGCAATGGCAGTTGCTGTTGAGGAGGAGAATAAACCGATCCGGGGGTTCCTATCGGGATGAAATCACCAAATAAGCCGCCAGAGCTGCCAGAGAAGTAGTGTTGTTTGATTTCAGAGACAGTTGAGCGTGCAGCAGTCTCAGGAGTGTTTGGTTGATCACTTGACATTTGTGAAATCTTTGTGTTGCGGCTGTTCGATATTTTCGGATCGTCAAGTTGACTTTTTGGTTTGTGGATGGCTACCTCTCGGTCGAATAAAAACGGCTTGGCCTGCTCAATTGAACCTGAACAATCGCGCTTTGGAATCGAAGACGAACGAGGTGGGAAACGCGCTTTTTCGTTGCTGGTGTTATGGTTTTGATGTTTTGCTGCTTGTTTAAGTTGAACTTGACTTGGTTGCTTGCAGATATACAAAGGTTGTGGAGGGTAAATTGTTGGAGATTGTAGAGTGGGAAGGCGACCTTGATTGAGTTCCATCAAAAATCTTTTCGCCGCTTCGCCAAAATTATTTTCATCGTAAAGTGAATGATCATTGCGGCTATTGGGACTATTGTGGAGAGTTTTTGGTCTATTGTCTGGAGTCGCTTGTTTGGTTCTGTTGGGTTGTTTTGAAAAACAAACATCGGCTGCACCGTCGAGATCCATGATTCCTTTTCGAACTAGGTTGGATGCAATTACAGGTGAAGGTGATTCGTCCGAATATTCTAAGAAATATGGAATGGTGAAGTCCCCATTGATAGTGGTATGTTGATTTACATTCGTGTGTGATTTTAAAGACAATGGAAACTCGGTTGTCAAGGGAATTGAGTTCTTGGGGCTTCCCACCTTTCGCCTCCCGAAAGCGGCAGGGGATTCGCTTCCTACCGGAATCTTTGGAAGGTATGAACGTTCAAATAATCGACCTGGCGGAGTAAGGTTTACTTCTTCGAGCGACATAGACAATTGTGTCTTGGATAGTTGAGGTACAGTTATTTCGAAGTTCTCTTGTGGAAAAGTCGGCTTGTGGAAGGTCGCAGTTTCAGCGTCACAAGTTTCCAGACAATCGACTACAAACTGTGGCGAAATGATACTTTCTCTCTGTGAAAGCTTGGTGCTATGTTGAAAGCCTTTGTACTTGTTGAAGGGATCAAGGGAAGATGGCGGACTGTAGACCGTTGGCGATAACCCGGATTCTTCAGATTCTTCAGATTCTTCACCGTAGCTTGAAGATGGCTCGCTCCATTTCACAACGTTCCCGTTAGATTTGCGGTATTCTTGTTTATATCGACATTCCCAGGACTGGCAAATACCATCACAACTATCGCGATCGTGATGTTCATGTTCGGCCTGATAGGGCTCGGATTTCAGTGCAGAACTCCCTTTACAATTCTCCTTCTCCGATTCTTCTACTTGGCCGCTTTTCTTTAAGATTCTGCCCTTCTTAGGAGGCACATACACGGTAGGATACAGGATCTCCTGCTCTTTGTCTTCAAAAAGTTTCGTATTCTGGCTGTTCGAGGTCGAAATTTTGCTTGGGCCGAAGCGTACAACACAGTCAGTTGTATGCGTATGAGATGTATTATCCATTTGGCCATTGTCTGTGATGTTGTGACTGTCCTCATATGTAAGGTGAGTCGACTGTAGCTGTTCGTCAATTCCTGAGGCGGAGTATATATGGGAGACATCGTTCTCGGTGCTTTCGATGATATCTGGAGTGTCCCACTTATAGTCAAGGCCGCCGTCAAAAAACACACCAGGACTAGCCGGAAGGCTATAGTATTTACTCAAGTAAGAATGGAGCGGATTAGAGTCTGTATTGGTTAGCGGAACATCGGCATTGATGTTTGAGGTGGCTTACCAGGACATTTTATCTTCGATTCACACAGTTTATCGACAACCTCGTCAAGAGTGGGCTGACGAAGAGCAAGGAAATAATCTGGAGTTGGCTGTCCGATTTGAATCAACTCGTTTTTTCTTGCAAAATTCGCATTCGGAATATCACGACCTGGTGGTAAGTTGACATTCATTATGTTGGAGACCTTGCGAATTGCACCCTGTCCACCAATTTTCTTTGAGGATACGAAAGTGGTAGACGCCTTCTTGTGAGGAGGCTTCTCGTATCTTTCGATTTCTATCAGCTCTACTCGGTCAGAAGCCACGTTACTCAGACTTTCTCTGGTTTCTGAGAGAGCACTCATCACTCTTTGCCCCAACTCTCTCTTCGCATTGTTCATGAACGACCTAGTAGGCGTGGAATATTTTGAGGGTGTCGCGATTGGTCCAGTTGGTTCTATTGCCGAGCCGGGCGGACTCGTTTGAGCGGTATTAGGTCGCACACATACGCCTCCACGGCCATATTCAGGGTCCCACATCGCTTTGTGAAGCTCTGCCGGTGTAGGACAGTACGCTAGCGTTGCCGGTTTCCCTCCTACTGAGACAAATACACTATGCTCGATTTTCCAACTAGGTTGATGTGCAATCTTCGAGTTGCACGATTCGCAATATGGCATGGCACCTGGACTTATTTGTGGCTGAACGAACTGCCTTAGTGCCTGCTCTTCTCGGTATTCAATAAGTGCTTTGGTAGGTACGACTGGCGCTTGGATTGTTGCCGTGTGAGGGGCATGCGGGTTGGTAAAGTCTTCCTGTAGCACTATTAGAAAAAAAAGGAGGGCATGGTCGCTTACTGAGGACTAACCTTTCTACGGAGGTGCTCGTGCTTCCATCTTTGGAAAACAGAAGCTGGGAATGGTGGTGGCTCTTCCACTTCGATCAATTCTTCCAAGACTCCCAAAGCCAAATCAACATTCTCGTCCCCGAACCTCTCCTGAAGTCGGGGATGCAATATGCGCAATCCATCTTTGTAAGGAAAATTTCGAGGCACTAGATAGTTGTAATATCAGTATAGATTAAATAAAAAGGTATTTAATGAATAAAATATTGCTTGAACCCTCGGTAAATACTGTTCTAATCAACTTGAAAACTAAAACCAAGATTCGGAATGTGTATTCAAATACAACAATGCAGGATGCTGGAATTTTGTCCTTACCATCTGAGCAGAGTCGGATCAAATAGTTGCGGCATTCTATAAAATGTTAATTGCTTTCAACAAACCAAAAATCAAAGACATTCACTCACTGTCTTCACCCCAACCTTCTCGAGAAAGATTGTGCATTCCTGATTGCTTTCGTGCATTCTCTATCTCTACAGGAAGATGGTAATTGCCCAAGATTGGGTGTATCATATCTCCTTTATCATGCCCTGATGGACTATCACCATCAATGGAAGTGGTTTTCATCGTTGAGATCGTATAGAAAGTAAATGTGGTGTTTTATACAGGTAACTTTGTGGTAATGTGAGAGGAACAATTGTACATGGGCAAAATGAATACAAGTGACAGATGCAGCAGCAGCAGCAAATATTAAAGAAAAACAATCTCTTAGGATCAAACAGTGAATTGGTTTATTGGAGGAGATGAATCCTAGTGATGGTAATGTTCTTATCGTGGTACAGATTGGAAGAAGAAAGTGAGCTTCATAACAAATGGGGGAGAGTATGAGGGAGAGTATATAGAAGAATTCAATGAAGCTCCAGATGAAACTTCTCAAATATGGCGAAAAAGTGTCTGTAGATCTATTATGCCCATCATCTGAGGAACAATGAAAATTTTGAACAACAAATTGTGATTATTTTGATATTTCGGAGAAGTGAAGTTAGGTAGTGAGTAACAAATCAGCTTGTTGTTTTTTTGTTATGGGACAAGGTTGAAAGTAATGAAAGTGATTTTGGTTATCCAGACTCGGATTATTTACTGTGAGCCTTGTCATGGACAATTTCTAGCACTGCCAATGTGAAATAAGATAAGGAAGATGCACAAAATAACAGTGCTTGCTGGAAAATATTTCACCCGAGAACTTCTGGACTAAAAGAAAGGACACAGTTTGATTGAATATTGACAAATATTAACAAATATTGATAAATATGAACTTGGAGACAGGACTTGAGGATTCTTTCATCATACACCATACACCATACATCGTACGATGTTCTCTCCCACCCCCCCAGATGAGGAAGCTTCAACATTTGGGGAAGGCACGATCCTCTTCCAACAGTCCAACTTGATCCTCTTTCCCTCTTTCCATCTTTCCCTCTTTCCCTCTCTCCCCCTTCAGCTGTCACCCACACATCCACAATCCAAATTATAGAAGAAGTAGGAGATATTTCTTGGGGAAACAAGCATTCGGCAAAGACTGAAGAGATTGAAAAATTCCAAGCATAAATATCATAAATATCAGTTCCTGGACATCTCAAGAATCCAATCATGTACTCCAACATAACTTCTCATAAGTATTTAAGAAGTTCACAGCACAACCTTATACTCAGAGTTTTGCCATTTGACTCTACTCTCAGATGGGCAAGAGCTACAGGTACCTTTATTAAAAATCATATTACGGCAAACACATCATACTTGGTGGGAAGTTCATTTCTTGATCGGTATCCCCTTTCCATAAGAACCAATATGCTACCATAGCCACATTTGATCCTACAGCCTACACAGTATAGTGACAACCCATATACTTATGAATAGATTTGAGATTGGATTAAGAGAGTATGATATGAGACTATGCACATTAATGAGAATTCGACCTAGGAACCTTCTGCAGAGATATATCACCCAACTACCACCCTCATGTTTTTTTTTTCAAAGAGATATCTGTTGACTTCAGCCGACATCCCACAGGGACATCTTTGATCTTGAGTGGACCCAAGTTCCAAGATTCATGAGGGCAACTTGAGAGCTATCTCCCATTAAAAATCTACAGACACCAACGTGATTGAGTATGTTGCCCATACTGTATTCTTTTCCTGTTGCAACTTTGGGGTCCATAGATTTGTGTCATGAGTTCAGGTGCAGAATTCTGATCCCTTTGCAGCTTTGGTATCAGTAGCTACAGGATTACCATGACTTTTGCTCTTGGCTTCTGGTAACTCGGGTTCCCTATGACAGACAAATTTAGCCCATGGAGATGTCCATCGATTCCATCCGCCTGATGATGTGCGAGTTAACTTTCAGTCTCTCTCGGATCGGAATTCAAAATAACTGAGTCTACTCAGTCTCATGTATCATGCTGACGATAAAGCCTTCTCGAAGGCTTTCTAAAGGCGGGGATTGTTAAGACTGTCAACTTATAGATTCTGGTGGTTGATAAATCATTCTACTGCCTATTTGATACACCAAAAGTTTACCGAGCTTAGCTAATACTAGCTCTGAGCAAGTTTGTCTCCGCATTTGGTGTCAGATGCTTCTCTAAGCTACCGTACCTCATCTATACGGTAGCCGAATTCAGACACGAAATTAAGTCGTCCACTTCTCCATGCCATGCCAAGCTCGAAAAACATTACCGATTTCGAAGCCGACACAAGTTCCATCTCAATACAGGCGATTTGATTGGTCCATCTGCCCCAAGACAATACTTCCCCGCAATATTTCAAAGTAAAACTTGCCGTGGACTTTACCGTTGCAACTTCACACCTTTCTAACGCTCCTTTCTAGCCTTTCATTGCTCCTCGGGATCCGATCAAGGTAAGTCAAGTGAACTTTGGAATGGATCAATGGCGCCCGGTGTAAGTGCCGTTAGAGGTTTCCGTCCTCGACTTGCGGTTAATAGTGATGTAAGCTTTCTTATTAAAGTCTCACCGTTTCCCTTTGGTTTTCTCTTCAAATTCAACAGCCATTCTTCTTTTCTTGTATTTTCCACTGTGATTAAATATTCTCCTTTTCCTATCAGGCCATCGAATTTCATATCTTCACCCTCACACCATAACTATGGAGAAAAGTATGGCTCCTCGGGAGAGCGTTGGAAGCACGGGAGGTGTATCGAATAAGTATGACATTGTAATTGTCGGGGCTGGACCGGTAGGACTACTCCTTTCAACCTGTCTAGCACGTTGGGGTTACAAGATTAAGCACATCGACAATAGACCAGAACCAACCAAAACTGGAAGAGCAGACGGTATTCAACCTCGCTCCTTGGATCTGTTACGGAATATGGGGTTGAAACCTGCTATCATGGCATACGGACCTGCAAAGGTTTACGAGGTCGCATTTTGGGATCCAACAGCTGGTGGAAAGGGCATACACAGAACGGGAACATGGGCGAGTTGTCCTAGCTTTATTGACGCCAGATACCCATTCACGACCTTGTTGCATCAAGGAATGATTGAAAGAGTATTTATCGCGGATTTGGAGAAGCACAATGTTCATATTGAGAGACCTTGGACAATCACTGGGTTCAAGACGGATGAGGAGGAAGATCCCGAGTATCCGGTGGAAGTGAACTTAGCACAAGTTGAAGGCAGTGCAAAAGAGACCGTCAGAGCGAAATACCTCTTTGGTGGTGAGGGAGCTAGATCATTTGTGCGAGAACAATTGAAAATTGGGATCAAGCACAAGGACCCAATCGCGCATGTGTGGGGTGTTATGGATGGGGTTGTTCAAACAGATTTCCCTGATATCAAGGTGAGTCATCATTTCCCTTCAACACATTATTACATGTTGTTCTGCTAATACATTGATAGATGAAATGCACTATCCATTCAGATTTTGGATCAATAATGGTCATCCCACGAGAAGATAACATGGTTCGTCTTTACATCCAGATCGCATCTTCGACCGACAAGGACTGGAACCCTCGGAAAACAGCCACAGAAGAGGAAGTGCAGGCTTCCGCAAAGAAAATAATGCAACCGTATAACATTGAATGGGAACGTGTAGAGTGGTACTCTGTGTACCCAATTGGTCAAGGCATCGCGGACAAATATACTCTTGATCATAGAGTTTTCCTGGGCGGTGATGCCTGTCATACACATAGTGTGAGTCATCTCAAATGCGCTCATCTTGACAATAGCTAACAAACAACAGCCGAAAGCAGGACAGGGAATGAACACAGCATTCCTGGATGCTCAGAACCTTGCCTGGAAGATACACCACGTTGAATCAGGATTCGCTGATCGATCTATCCTTCATTCATACGAGGCCGAAAGGAAAAAGGTTGCTGAAAACCTATTGGACTTCGACGCAAAATACGCAGCTCTGTTTTCACAAAAGGCTCCAGCTGCCAAGGACGTTGAGGCAGCCACACAACGAGGAGCAGACCACACAAGCGTGGAGAGAGAAGAAAATGACTTCATCAAGACATTCAAAGAGTCCTGTGAATTTACCAGCGGTTACGGAGTGGCATATAATCCCAACTCGCTAAATTGGTCATCGTCCCATCCAGCACAATCAAGCGCCATAAATCCAAAGGGTAATAAGCTTCGAACCGGTCGTATCCTCACCAATTCCAATGTCACACGAGTCGCAGACGCCAATGTTGTTCACCTTGAGCAGGAGATCCCTGTCAATGGTTCTTTCCGAGTATACGTTTTTGCGGGAAAGCCGGCAACTACTAAACAGGCACTCGATGATTTTGCACAAAACCTTAGCAAGAATGGTTCATTTCTCTCAACGTACTTACGATCAGACATCGATACCGTATCTTATCACGAACGTCACAACCCCCATAGTCACTTCTTCACCTTTTGCACGATTTTCGCCGAGAAGAGGCAAAACATTGAGATTGCACGAGATGTTCCAAAGACCTTGGCTAGATATAGTGATCACGTCTATGCAGATGATATCTGGGATCATATGGTACCAGATGCTAAAGCTTCGAGTCACAGTAAGATGGGATTAGATGAAGAAAAGGGAGGCATCGTGGTCGTTAGACCGGATGGGTATGTAGGAATTGTTGTGGGCTTGGAAGCAGGCAGCGCAACAGTTGATGCGCTGAATGAGTACTTTGGAGCTTTCTGTTCGAAGAAGCTTGGAGAGACGAGGCCAAATTTGTGAGAATAATCGTATATTAGCCTAGTATAGATTGTATGATTTGATGGCAATGATGGGCGAAATTAGAATAGAATTTGGGTAAAATTTATGCTTATGCATTGATGGAATATTCAAATAAACAAATAGATAAATTAATAGAACAAATGTGAAATGATTCCTTCCAAGTAGTGTATATGTGAATTAATTCAACATATATATATATATATATATATATATATACACAATAGCAATGAAAATACCTATCAAAATTATCAACAGCTTGTACCTTTTATGAACTAATAGTTAATTACAATGAAATGGTTTCAATAATTTTTTGTTTTCAGTCATGGGCTGAACCCAGCCCCGGCTTTTTATTCTGGCACCAAGTACTTTCTCATATAGTAAAACGCTTTGTCCAGAAACCTTAAATCACCTGAAGAAGCTACAATTCTTCTTTCATAATTGATTTGTCGCAGACCTCACAACCCTCGACTACATATGCTTCCCATATTTCACCCACCCGAAGTAACAACATATCAGTTATCGGAAAGCTATTTGAAAATACTTCATGAAGTATTTCTTCATGTTGGACAATCCCAGCGATCAAAGAACTTCTCTTCGTCATGACCACCAGTCTTAAGCGCAAAGCTAGTCAAGAATTAACTCACAACTCGATAGAGGTTACTGAGGTATGTCCCCATCTTCAAAAGGTTAATTTATCCAAGGATATGGGAGCTAACATATTCCTTTAGCCGATTCAAGGGGAAGAAATGTTCGAGACTATAATTGGCTGGTTTTGGGGTGTCCTAGAATGGTTTCATAGAAGGGTCGATCCGTCATACACAGATATGACCGATAGTAATATTGATGGTGAGCGGTGCAACTACAAATCATATTATCAACTATACTAAGAATTCTAAACAGTAATCACAGACGAACATATCCAGAGGGCAGAAGCGAGAGAAGATGGGTCCATGGCAGTCAAGCGGCAGAGAAATAAATCAAAGAATCGTGCGCATAGGAGAAACTCATCACATCAACGGAAAATAATATCAACCAATATGGATCAAGCGGACAGCTTGTCGGAAGAAGAACTGAGAGCGAAAGCCGATGCACAATGGATCCCGCCAGCTTTTGGTGCTCCTACGAAATCTGTAGAACGAGAAGTCATAGTAATTTCAGATGATGAAGAGGAAGACGAAGAGGAGAGGCCAAAATCAATAGCGGATGCTCTGCGATCGCAGCGTTCACACAGGTCTCCACCCATTCGCCTACAACCTATGAGACTACAGAGACGCACATCTGCAGTCCAAGATGGGAGTTCTTTACATGAGCGTTTGGCCAATTTATTGACTCTAGATGACGATAAAAAGGATGAGACCGGGCGTTCGCCGTTTGCTATCTCGACGCGAGCTCAGGAGAAAATGAGGAGGGATGCCGAAGCGCGCAAACTCAAGGAAAAACAAGAAGGGATTCGAATTTCAAAGGAACGCAGATTGACACGGCAAGATCCATTGAATCGTTTAGTACATGCATTGGAAGACAAATGGGAGAACATTATATCTGAAGCTTTAGATCGTACTAAAAGGAATGAGAATTTGCCAATAACGGAATCGCAGGGCGGCACTCCACTACATTACAAGGATTTTGTAACTCTACTCGGCAAAAACTCATGGGTCAACGACGAGATTATCAACACTTATATTGAATGGGTGGTGAAAGCTGCGAACGATTTCGCTAGAGTAGAGGCAACAGCTTTTGGCGAACCTGTTGGAAAGGTGCCAAGATTCATAGCACATAACAGTTTCTTTTACGAAAACTTGGACAAGAAAGGGCCAAGCAGTACACAGCGTTTGATGAATAAGAAGAAAGCGCCTGGGGCCTCCCTGCTTCAGGTTGACACTGTGTTTGTTCCTATTTGCAGAGGTAGTCATTGGACTGTAGGAGTGGTCAGGCCGATTGCTAGAACTATTGAGTATTTCGATAGTTTGCAAGGATCTTCAACCACATTCACCAGACTGATGCGTGGATGGTTGAAATTTCAACTCGGTGCCGACTACAAAGAAGATGAATGGAAGACACCAAATACCGGATGTACTCAACAGATGAATAACTATGATTGTGGAGTATTCGTCTGTACAAATGCTCTCTGTGTTGCTCTGGGTGTCAATACGGATTGTTATAACGGGACGGATATGGCAAACATGCGAAGGAATATCGCTGCTCTCTTAATAAATAAAGGTTTCCAAGGGGATTTTGCTTGGGGCCTAGGGGTATTTTAAATGTATCAAGAGTTTTCACGACAGGCGTTTTAGGAGGAACAAAGGAAACGATACCCATTCTGTGTTGTATAAAAATGGTAGGTTGCTTGAAGGTGTGCAAATGCATTTGGTAGATGGAATGGAGTCTTGGGGTCAAGGAAAGAAGAGCCGAGGCAATAAAGTTCATTGGGTGGATGAGATTAATATCAATTGTGATGAACTTTATTTGAAAATTGTAGAGAATAAAGAAAGCTTTGAAAGGAGGTTTAAACCCCATTCATGAATCCACCTCCCTCATTCCATTTCGCTATTCTAAATAGGCCTTCTCCCCTTAATACGCCATCCATCCACGCATTACCGAAAATCCCCTCTCTTCTCTCTTCTTCCCCTGATCCCCTCTCCTCCTTCTCTCGCCATCCCCAAGCCCGTTCCGGCACATATTCATCAACCAACAAAAGAAGTGGTACCACCACCAGTAACTGGCGCCGGAGTACCAGAACCGACACCAGCTCCGGTAATTCCAGTCCCGGATCCAAGATCCCCAACATTCTGCCCACCCTCTACAGATTCCTCAGTAAGCTTTTCATATTTAATACTTCTCCTCCCATTACTTTTATAATACAACATTACATCCGCGCCGCCCTTCCAGACGTGTGCTCGCAGGGTGGCGAGCGACATTGTTACGGGGAGTTTCTGATTGAGGGTTTGGTTAGCCTCGTTAACCTGAACACCGAGGTCTCACCCCTGCCCCGAAATTTTTTAGGGAAATGACGAATGGACAAGGAGATGCTATAGGGGAAAGTTTAATGAGTGACAAACCTGTTCATAACAATACAAATCCAGATAATCCTCTGGCTTCATAACCTCTGGTTTTGGCTGCTCACTCGCGGGCTCGATCCTCTCCGCCACATACGCAAGAATCTTCTTGACTCTCAGCATGCGATTTGCATTAAGTCTCGCATTACCATCCGGACCTGCAATAGAGGGGAGGATATCTTGGTATGGCTGAAGGATGAATGAGACTTTGACGGGATCTTTGAGGGGTGTCTTATTCTGTGTCTTTGTTAGTTGTTGCGTCAAGAAGATGAGTGAGGCGGGAAGATAGAAGGGAGAAATAGATAGATATATACCTTTAGAAGTAATTCACCCAACCACATTGGAGCCTTCTCGGCGATGATATCGGCGTCTTCACCTACTGTCTCTACACTACCTCTATAAAGATCCTTGACACCACCACTCGTTTCTTCCTGAATAATAATCGTAGTACCACCAGGGATCTTCAGAACAGGTGTCTCAGGTGTCAAACTAGGCGTAATGCCACTCTCAACCTCTTGAGCCGGGTTCTCCGCAATTATTCTGTCGTATTCATTGCGAATCTTCTGTATCACCCCACTGAAATTATCCTCAACTTCTTTTTCAGCAGGAAGTTTATCACCTGCTTCAGAAGCTTCGGATCCTTCGTCTGTGGCTTTCTCTTTGTTGTCGTCCAATGCAATTGGTTTATCCATGGTAGTTGAGGAGGAACGACCGAGTTTCTTGGTCCCAAAAGACATTCCCTTGCGGAACTTCTTGCCAAACGATGTGCTGCTATCCTTGCCATTATTTTCTTTTTCGGGATCTATCGCTGGAGACTTGAGCTCTTGACTGTCGCTGTAAGTTACAACTACTTGCTTAGGAGGGTCGTTTGCAATTGCCGAGCTTCCGAAGTAGTCTGGCTTTTCCGCTGAGCTCCTGCTTGCTTGTGATCCTTTCTTGTCTAACGGCCCACCATCTTCAGATACGGAAGGTAGGTGACTCCCTGGTCCAGGAGTAGCAATACCAATACCCATTCCTGGGGTTGCAGGATAATGATTACCGTTTGCTCGGGGAGTTAAGCTTCCTTGTTGACCCCAGGCAGTTGTAGAGGCATTTGGTATATTGATTGAGATAGGCGGATTGGCTTCTTGTCTTGCTTTGACAATTTCATTGAGCTCAGCGCGATGGGCTTCGTCTTTCTTGATTTGCTCATCAACCAGTCTCGAGAAAATATACCTTAATATCCACTTTCCAAGGTTTACTACATAAAATGTAAGCGCTATATAGCCCTTCCCTCCTTAAAGGAAAAACTTACTTCTTTGGTCTTCTCTAAACTCGACATCATCCTTTATTTCCAGTTCATCTGCATACATCTCTGCATCGAAACAATTATACTCCTCTAAAACAACAGCTAACCGACCAGTTCTAGTATCCAATGAACACCAAGGCGCCACAGCTTCCATTGTGTTGACCTCCGGTTCTACATCTTCGAGATGACATTTTCCGAAAGATTGAATCGGCACGCACTGGATTGTATATTAGCCCTCCACTTGTAACTTCCAAACAAAATTCACCCACCTTGAGAAGATCCCACAATAACACATCTCCAGCAGTATCTAGGGTCAAAACTCTTCTCCGATCATTCAAAAGCTTGTGCTTCACTAGACCGTGTTGTCCCTCAATAGTTTCTTCAGGTAATGCATGAATAGGGACAATCAATCCCAAATCCGGATCCACGATTGGCTCGGAAGCCTTCCTCCCACCGCTCAACATTGAGACGTTGGTGACAGAATCCGAGTCTCTTGCAGTTGGCGCCGGGAAGCTTGCTGTATTTGATATCCTCAAGATTGATTTTAGAGGAATCTCTTTCTTAGAATTTCCATTGGTGATGGGAGGCGAAGCCCCCCTAGGTCTCGATACTGAGCTAGTAGCACGATGGCGTTGGTAAGCTTCCGGTAATTGTATATCGGATCCAGTATCGACATCTGCCCAGCGATTGATAGAGGAACTCGACGTCGCGGTCCAGATGTGTTCCCCGGAAGCAATAACTCTAGTAACGCCATCATTCTCTTGCGCCAGCGCCAGCGAAATTCCATCATCTAATTCTCCTAATGTACCTCTGATATCCGTTTTGGCGACCAACCCAGAGCGATCACTACTGTAAAAGACGCAAAGTGATGGATCCTCAGAGAACAGCGACCAAACACTATCATTATGCATAGTGAGGGTATGCATACATCTTCCAGCCGTCATACTCCATACTTTGACTGTCTGGTCCGAACTCGCTGTCATAATCATATCGCCCGCTTGATTAATCAATATATCTCTAACATTATCCGTGTGACCCACAAACTTCGTAATCCTCTTCCCGGTCCTTGAATCCCAAAGTCGCACAATCGATTCCGGTCCGCCAGCCGCCAGTATGTGGCTTCCAGTACTCAATGCATACACTGATCCTTTCTCAGAATTATCCTCATCCCCCACTTCAATCTCGAGTTGTTTTCCAGCTCCATTTAGATCCCAGAGACAAATTCTTCGATCCAGCCCACCCGAGGCAACCCAATTCGCGGCACTGCCAGGACTGGCCAGACACTTCACATAATCCGCATGTTGACCAATTGTCACCGGTTCATTGTCCCTCTCCAAAGGTCTCCAAACCCTCACAGTCAAATCGCTCGATGCGCTCACCAGCGCCGTATTATTTTTCGCAAGCACTACATCATTAACCCAGTGCGTGTGAGCTTGGGTTTGCGCTCTAAATGTAGTCGCCGACTTTGGTTTAGGTTCGGAGGATGGTTCGTCGAATGGGTCCTTTACGGAGGATTCTTTCGGTCGCAGATCAAGATTTAGATCCCAGGCGCAAATAGCACCGTCTCGTCCTCCTGAATATCTTTGTCTTGTTAACCAATGCGCCCATTGTCTGCCAATATTTGTCTCACTCGCATCTCCACTAACATAGGACCAACAGAAGTAAAAATGTAACACAAAAACCACAAACTCACAAAATTGACTGCTCACTATCCACGGCCAAACCATTTACACCCAACCTATGTCCGCCCGGAGAATTCGCAAGTGGTAAAACTATAGCCAAGCAGATCCATTAATTAGCTTTTGAGCAACCTTTTATTCTTTTCGCCATAATTTATATAGAAAATCGAAAGCGACATCATTACACGAAACGGAATCAGGGGCTTTAGACATACCATAACTTATTCTCTGCCGTGCCTTCTTGGCCATCGCCATCTTATCTTGGAGGCTTCCCTTCTATAATTCGCGTTAAACCAGATCGATATTGTCTTGCGCCGCTATTTACAAGATTTGGTACTTTCGTCCATATAAATTCGATTGATATTCACAAAGATAGTATCTTGTTTCAACTGCGAAGAAGGTGTAGTTGACGACGGACCTGCAGATGTGGGATTGAGGTTAGCACCGGGGTTTCGGTGTATTTGAGTTTTAGTGGAGATTCTAAGTATATAGAGGATAAAATATCCATTCTTTCATTCTCAAAGAATAAGTGGCAGTGCTGCCCCGCTTCAATGAACACGACATAAATTCTTCGACGCGTTTGAGTAAGTTACTAATTTATTCAGCAAGATTTCTCAACTACACTTTTGCCCTGTCTAAATTGCCTGAATGTGACCTTGACTACAATATTGCATTTTGAATACCAGATCCTGACTGAAGTTCTCTCTCATCTCTCAGTCACTTACATCACACACAATTCATGGTTCTCTCCATCATACTCTTAATGCATCAAGAAAGGCGAGATCGTTCCGTAAAACTCCCAAAATACATCTTTGTATAAATGACTTAGCTATGCGTCTCTTCATGGGCGGAGGGGATGCCTGGTAGACTTGACAGTCGTTTGAGTGGTGGATTTGGGTGGAGGGGGTCTTCGCTGCCGATAATAAATATAAAAGGATTTTTATTTAAATTTAGAAATATAAAAGATATAATAAATCATATTCTTGAATCGAAGGATATAAAGTGTATTGAAAAGCTTTGAAGATTTTAATTTATAAAATATCGAATTAAATTAAAGATATATTTTAATTGTATTTATAATTTTCGAAGAATTCTTTATAAAGATTCCAAACTTATTGAAAAATAGTTTCGATTGATTATAAATATACAAGTGAAATATAGTATTCTGAATTGCAATTTCTATAATTTTAATGAAACTAGTTTTATAATAGATATAATATACTTCGGAATAATTGTAATTAGTGCTGAATAGAATAATAGAAGTAAAGTAATATAATTAGATAATAAAGAATAAACTATAACGATTATATATAATAATAAGGAGGGTAAAACTATTCTTTTATTTTTAATAATTTAAAAACAGATTTACTTCTTCAATTAATATACCGAAACCGATCTTTTTATAAATTGAATTATTAAATTTATATTTAATAAATGAATAAATAATGAAATAAGTTTAAAATGATTGAAATACTTCGATAAGTATATTAAAAATCGAAAAAAGAGTAAATATTAAATAATGTTTTAAATATAACTCTCTACAAAGTATAATAAGAAGTATAAGATAGAATAGAAGAGTATTTGAAGGACTTTTATTATTTAGATTATATAAAATTAACTATAAAAGAAAGAGCTTTGATATAAGCCAAAATTTTTACTAATAATAATTAAAGCTAATTCCTTTTACTTTAATATCTATATAATTTATATTATTAATATATTTTAAGTATAACTTTTTGTAGAGTATAATAGAAAGTATAGAGTAGAAACTAAAGGCATTCGGAGAACTGTTACGGGGACAGCCTCTTGGTCATGTGGAAGTGACTATAGAGTTCTAAATGTGAGGTAGGTTTAGATTAAACTTCAAGTAGGTGGTTGATAAAGATATATAGTAATTGGTTTGCTATTCTTGTAATTATATTATAAAAATAATGATTATTTTTGAATACAAAGCTTTATATTGTAATAGAATCCTAATCCCTTATATAAACTTTCATATTTTGGCTTAGTCCTTAGGATCTTTCTATTATCCTGGATCGTTATGGATCTTTGATGTTCCAGGATCGTTATAGATCTATGAAGCTTCATTACATATTATAAATTATATAATGCAATACTAAACAAGAACCAGCATAATACTATCCTTTTTTTATTCTTAATATTTATCTTAAGCATTATATAATATTGATTTTATCCTATTTATTATATTGTTTTTTATATAACTTTATTTTTTTATTTAATATAACTAATAATTTTCATAAACAAAAGGAAAGATTGTATTTAATTCATTTTATTGAATCTTATGATTTCGAAATGTCTTTTTGTTCTTTGTATAAATACCAAAAGCATAAATGTATTGTTTCTTCTTCAAATTCTTTACAATATATTGAATATATTTGTCAAAATCGATGTTGCAATGTTTGTGGTCCTTTGGAAAGCGATTAGAATAACTTGGATCGTTAAAAGGTTTGTTTAGAACAAAAAGAAGAAAAAATAATAGCTAAAATTCTTCGTTTATGAAAACAAAAACATTTATTTTTAAAATATAAATCTAATATATTATATTATAATTTGTATACTTTGAATGAATTTGATATTCTTAAGGAAAAGGAAAGATTGGAAAAAGAATATATAAAGAAAAAGAAAACAAATACAACAATTGTGGCCATTGCTCCTAATAATCTTTTTTCTTTCGATTTCCTCGATTATTCATTGCTATCGATATCCGACACAAAGCTTAAAGCTTTACTAATAGATATAAATATTGTAGATAAAACGCCTATAGTTTCTCAAAACAATTGAGATTTCCTTTGAGTTCTTATATATTTTCCGAATATAAATAATCCAATCATTTGATCAAATATTTGATCTTATTTTTAATATATTTATAATCTAATATTATTTCGATATTATATATAACTTCTGAATTGATTAATTCAATTTCGGTGAATAACACATTTGACGTTTTTGATAGTATTGATTCGAATAAGGATATATGGAAAATTGGATGAATATTTATAATGTTGAGTAGTTTCAATTAATAATTGATGGAACTTACTATTTTATCAATCTTGAATAGTTTTAGTTTTTTATAATCTAGTTTATTGTTTGGTCTTTTCATATCGATATTATATTGTAGCAAATAAATTTTATCCCTTTTTTTAAATGTTGATTCTATACTATATTTCTTATTGTAATAGATTGTTATATATAAGGATATAAATCTTAAATCAAAAGATAACTGCTTTTAAAGATCTTTGAATTGTTCAACTTTAGTAATAATTGATTTGGCATTTGCTTCTTATAATATCAGGGTTTTATATACTTTAGAATTGAAATCGAAATTAATGTATATTGGTGTAATCTTCATTGTTTTTGTTTCCGATATATTATATATAAATTGAATTATGAATAATAATTTTATTCAATTGTTTTATTGATAATTGATATAATATTTAAGGTATACTTTTATTATCTAATTAATTCTTTCTATTTGATCATTTGTTTATAAATGAAAGGAAATAAATAACTTTCTTGTTACTTCTAATAATTCTATAAATATAATCCAGAATTTGAAGGTAAAAAGTTTGTTTCTATCTGAAATTATCTGATCTGGTATTTTATATATATTAACTATATTTCTGAAGAATATAAAAACTAATTGTTCAATATTCTATAATTTTTTGAATAATATTATATATATGAATTTCGTTAATCTCTTTATTATTACAAATATAGAATTATATTCAACTTTTGTAGTAAAATCTTTGGAAAATAGTAATTTGATCACAAAATCTTATATAATGGATTTCTATAATTGAGAAAATATATCTGGTATCTAAAACTGATTATACAGAGTATATCGCAATAATTTGTTTCAAATACAAATATTATAATTCCTAACAATTTCTTCAATTATCTTTCTTATTTATAAGAAATAATTAGTTTTTTTAAGTTTTGCAAACATTCTTATAATCCTTTGATATTTGTATATTGATAATTTATATTATTCTATTACAAAAGTCTTTATTAAATGATTTGGAATATATATCTTTTTATGAAAATAGATCATTCTATTTTTAAATATGAATCCTGGTTTTAGTTTCTTGAAAATATATATAGTTATTGTATTGATTTTATAATATTCTTGAATTAGAATGCAAAGGTGTTTGTCTTCTAATTTATATATAGTTGCAAATTGTAATATATTATAAATTAAAGAATCGTTTTATTCTTTAAATATTATATAGGATTTATAACTCTTGTTTTTTTGATATTTTGGTTTTCAGTTTAAAGTATTTGCTTTAACATTTTCTGTTCTTTTGATATATGAAATTCTGAAATTGTATATGGCTACAATTTCTGATTATTTGATCTGTTGTCGATTGAATTGTTTTGTAATAATAAAATAGATTAGGTTCTTATAATCTATAAATATTTGTATTATATATTTGGACCCTTCCAGATATATTTTTCATTTTTTGAATACTTCGATTATTATTAAGAGTTCTTTATTATAAATCTCATAATTTAATTCTGTTGACAATAATTTTTAGAAATAGAATACAATTGATTGCTATTTCCCATCTTTGTTTGATTGATTAAATACAATATTAATAACAAAATCCGAAAAATCTGTTTTAATAGAAATCTCCTTTTCTAAATCGAATATAAACAATATTGGTTCCTTAATTATTATTTGCTTGAATATTTCGAATAATTCTGTTGTTTTGATAATCCAATCGAATATTCCTTGATCTTTTTTGGTAAGATCGATTAAATAAACAATAATTATCAAATATCTTTATATAAATCGTTGATAAAAATTAATGAACCCTAAAAAGGATTGTATTTCTTTTATATTAATTGATTGTTTTCATTCGAGCACTACTTTAACCTTATCTTTGCTTATTTTGAATCCTTGATCTAATATTGTAAATCTTAGGAATTCCGTTTCTATAATATAGATTTCGTATTTACTAAATTTGCAAAGCAAATCTGAATTTGTTAGGTACTTTAGGATATTATTGATATCCTTGATATACTAACTTTCATTGATTGAATATATCAAAATATCATCCAAATAGTATATATAGTATATATCAAGATACTTTGATAAAATATTGTTTATAAATCGTATAAATATTACTAATATATTGATTAATTCAAACAATATAACCTGATATTTATATAATCTGTATCTGTATTTGAAAGTAATTTTCTATTCCTTATTTTTCTTGATTCTAATCAAATAATAATCGTTATATAGGTCCATTTTCGTAAATATAATTGCTTCATTTAATCGATCTTTCAATTCTATAATTAATGGAAATAAATATCAATCTTTTATAATGAGTATATTTAGTTTCTTATAATCCACAATTAATTTTCTAATATCATCTTTCTTAAATACCTATATAATTGGATTTGATACTTTGGATAAAGATTCTTTAATTTATTCTTTAATTAAATTGTTATCGATATATTCCTTGAATATCCTTAATTTATCAGTTAATATTATATAAATTAGAATATATATTAATATCTTGCCTTCCTTCAATACTATTTTATAATCTTATAGTTTATATTCTAAAAAAACATATTAGATTTCTGATTCTTTGAAGATTCTTGTATATTTCTGATATTGTTCAATTATATCCTTCTAAAAGGAATCCTGAATTAGGTATTTGTTACGGGGACAGCCTCTTGGCCACACAGAAATGGCTATAGAGTTCTGAACGCGAGGTAGGTTTAAACTAAACTTCAAGCAAGTGGTCGATAGGATAGTATAATAATTGGGTTTGTTATTCTTGTAACTATACTATAAAAGTAATGATTGTTCTTGAGCACAAAGCTCTATATTGTAATAGAATCCTATCCTTTTATATAGATCTTCATACTCTTATAGATCGATCGTCGAAAGTCGATATTCGACAATTGACTTTCGAAAGTCGAAAGTTGAAAGTCGACTTCGATCGTCGGCTTCGTAGTCACGTGACACTGGTACCGTGACCTGATGTTACCTGTCGTAACAGTATTCTACATTATCAATATTGTTTGTTTTCAACTTTTTTTGATATATATTCCATTTCGCCGATATCTTTTGCAATTTTATATGATTGTTTGTATATTGATCGAAACTTATGGTTTCCTTAGATTAATCAATAATAAAATTATATATCTTCAATTATAGCATCTTTAAAATAATTTGTTGATTCCCAAATAGAACAATATCAAATTGGATAAACTCTTTATATTGGATTATATTTATTGATATTAATTGAATCTTTTATAATATCATACTATCAATTTCTGCTAGTTATCCATCAATTAATTGTAATTAATAAAGTTTCGATTTTGTCTAAAATTATACTCCCAAATACTTTATAACTTTTAATACTATAAAATTTCTTATAATTCCTGAATCTATTATAACCTGGATTAACTATTCATTTATTTTAGCTCTATAATAAATCTGTCCTGCTTAACTTATTGCATTCAATTATTGATCTTAATCAATCTATAGATATAAATAATCATTATCTAAAAACACAAGGTTTTATAACCTTTCTTTTTTATCCAATAATTTTATAAGATCCATATCTTTTCTTATTTTATCGATAAATATATTTTTCTAAGTTATTATTGATATAATACTATTTTATACTTTTAATAAACTTTTTATTATCAATGATAATATTATAATCTAAACTTTGAATTGATATTCATTATCTATTTTCTTATATAGAAAAACATCATTGTTTTCGATCTTTATATTTGAATAATAATAAAAGACTTCCTATACTTTATCAATTCTTAGATATTCTATATATTTATAATTAATCCTTTTAATAAAAGATATATCAATAATAATTCTGTATTATAGAATTCGATATTTATCGATGAATCGTGCTTCATAGATTTCTTCTATTTGAGCATTGATTATGCTAATGTTTTTATTAAGGGTTCTGTCATCTGTATTTCCGAACTTCCAGATATAGTGATTCTATTCATCGATTTCTTGAATAATCCATAGCTCTCCCTGATTAGGTTCTCTTTCAAACCACTATGAATTTTCGGCTTCTTCTTCGAATTCATCTTGCTCGGATCCTTTTTCAATATATGCTGATAGTTGATCTGTAAATAAATCAACTTTGCTGACTGTATATAATTGAGGAATAAAGGTAACATTAAATTGATCTTTACCGAATTTCTTTTTTTGATATCCATTTCTTTTTATATTAATATTGTTTTTACTTCGATAATTTCTTACTTGATAATTTGCTTTTCCATATTTAAAATACAACTTATTATCTCGTTATTGTTTTTTCTCAGGATTATCTTGGATTGATATTTTATAAATAACATACAATTTTATAGAATCTTTATATCGTTATAGATTATAATATTATCTACCTTCGTTCTTTCGGTATTTCTTTTGATTTCGATCTTCTTAAGGTTTGTAAGTTTGTTGATTCATTTTGTACTTATAGAATCAATCATCATATTCGATAAATTCCTCAATCAGATCGTTCAAATTATTATATATAACTGATCTATTGAGTTCCAATCTAACTTCTGGCTTAAATCCTTTACAATAATGATTTATAATGATTATCGAATCCTATCCCATTATTCTTATATATCATCGGAACTCTGTAGTATATTTGACAGTTGATTCTATTTATTTAATATTAAATAACTTTTCTTCAATTACTTTTTCTTTATTAATATTATTAAACACTTTTTGAATCTCTTTTTTAAATTCGGTAAAAATATCGAAGATTGCTTTAATTGATTATATACGATCTGTATTATTATACTCGAAATAATCGTATAAATAAAATTGAATCTATTTAAATGCTTCTCTTCTGAAATACAATATAACCCATATATTTTTGGTTGAATCGATAATGAACTTGTCCTCATTGAATTTGAAGTATATCTCAAATTGCAATAAGAATGTTTCAAGTTCTTGTCGGTTTCCAATATATTTATCGAATAAAGTTATTTTGAAGGTTTTGTTGATTGTAATATCTCTAGATTCCTTTATAACAATATTGCTGTTTTTGTCGATAGATTGATCTATCGAAGGTATATTGATGTACTAATTCCCTTATAGAACGTTGCTAATAATCGCCATATTAAACGATTAATATCGATTTGGTATTTGAAGTAATAATAATGCTCAAAATATTATAAAGACAACCTCTTGATTATATAGAAATGATTATAAAGTTCTGAATATAAAATAAATTTAGATTAAACTTCAAATAGATGATCGATAAAGGTATATAGTAATTGATTTGCTATTCTTGTAATTATACTATAAAAGTAATGATTGTTCTTGAACATAAAGTTTTACATTGTAATGGAATCCTGATCCCTTATATAGATCTTTATACTCTAGCCTGGTCCTCAGGACCTCTTTATTATCCTGGATTATTATAAACCTCTGGCGTTCCAGGATCGCTATAGATCTGTGAAGCTTCATCATGTGTTATAGGTCATGTGACGCGGTACTAAGCAAGGACCGGCGTAACAAGAACTTGTATTACTTTATTATTCTAAAAACTATAAGAGAAAAAGTTCTGATATTAATCAAAGCTTTTATTTAGATTAATTAAGATTAGCTCTCTTTACTTTAATATCTATATGATTTATACTATTTAATATTCCTTTTTGAATTTATTATAATGTTTTATTATATTTAATATATTTATAAACTTTTTGAAAGTATCTTTAACTGATGGTTTTATTAATTTATTTATTATTATTTTATTTATAAAGATATAATTGATGTCGATCTTTTCTTTTTGTTTAAGATCTTATATATAATAATATATAATATTGATATACTTTGATTTATTAATTAATTATATATTCTTAATCAAAATTATAATTCTTTAATTATTTTCTTTTATATTAATAATAAATCCATTTCTTATAACAAATTATTTATATTTTATATTTCGAAGAATTTGAATTAATCATTGGTTTTGTTTCGTTATAATAAATTAAATTATATATTCTAATTCAATTATTAATATCGATACTGAATTTTGTTTTCGATTTATTCAGAATACTGATCCCTCTTTTAAAAATATAATTATTCTTAATATATTCTTTTCATTAATTATATTGTTAATATAATCTATATTAGAATAAATTATAAGATTTCTGACTTCCTCTAATTCGAATCGCAATTTATAATTGATTATTGTTTATAAATATTATATAATTCTTTATAATTAATATATATAAAACTTTATTAGATTCTTTATATATTAATTGAATTTATCTAAGCCAAAAACTATATTAGATTTTGAGTATATTATTATATATATCAATTCTTCAATTATATAATTATATTTGATAGAATCTATTTGTTTATTATTTTCTTTTATTAATTAAAATACTTTATAATTATTTATTAATATTGAAATAGATTTGGAAATCTCTTTTATAAATCTATATTTATTTAATATTTTCTTTAAATACTGTTTTTGATTAATATATAAAGTTTTGGCTTTTCTGTTTTTAATGATCCTTATATTTAAAAGCTTTAAATTCTCAATTTCCTTCAGGTTTTTGATTTTAAATATAGAAGTAAATTATTTATTAAATTATAAAATATCATTCAGGTTTTATATTACGATAAAGAGATCATCGATATATAATAATATTATAATTCCTTATTCAAAATGAATAAATAAATATAAATCAACGAGACTTTACATAAAATCTTATTTAATAAACTATTTCTTTATAAGATCGTTTTAATCATATATAGTTTATTTTAATCTATATAAACTCTAAAGAATTTCAAATATATATATCTAGATTTAATATTTATATCTTTTGATATTGAAAAGAAGATTTTCTTTTTAAGTTCT
>NGKH01000053.1:80742-114794 GCA_002162575.1 Sclerotinia glacialis | reverse complement strand
ATCCCTTCGTTTATAAACCAGACCGGTAAACCGGCCTGTATACTAGAGTGAAGGAATATAATTTATATATATTCAGAAGCTAGTGTTCCGATATTAATAATGATTATATTTAAAATAAAAATATAATCTTTATATTATTGTTTTATAAAGAATTCTTAATCAGATTCTAAATTTATCATAATAATAAGAAATATATATAAACATTTGGCTTTATAAAAGTCTGTTTTATTTTCTTGCTTTCTCGATTTTTTTTTTGTTATTAATCTAATATATCATTCAATCTTTGTTTCATTTATAATATTCATTTATTATAATCTTGCTCTGTTCAAAACTGAAACCTTCAATAACAAAGAAAGATTTCTCTACAAAACCTGGATAGATTTTGTCAAGTATACATCAATCCATTATTTCATAATCGACTAGATACTATATTACATCAACAAACACAATACTCTTCTCTGACTAAACCCAAAAAGGCGCATTTCTTCCCCTATATCTTCTACGCACTTATTAGTAAGTTGATTTCGATCTTCCTTCAATTCCATCACGAAAAGAGCTATTACAACTGACACCGGTGGCATCGTGACCACCATGAAGCGTGATAGTTTCCGACGCGATTGATTACCCTCCACAAAACCAAAGACCAGAACGAACACCCCCACCAATTTCGAATTTCAGAACGAACAATGTCACCCGCCAGCACATCCACGCATACCGAGGGAAGTTCCCAGATTTGAAGACTTGCCAATCAAACTTGGGTATGTATAATCTTGATACTATTCCATCGCGACCTCAATTACAATTATTTTCTCGGCTTATCAATTCCAGAATCAATGGTAGCGGACTATTTCTATTCAAACAGCTCGACATCTATGCTCAGAAGTCGACGGCCGACACGAGCAGGCTAAGGCATTAGTTCTGCGGAGAGGATTCGAAAACATTCAAGTTTTAGTTAGTTAGCTTTACACGCTTCCAGCGAGAAAACAAAGCAACTACAGCCGGAGGGCTTGGATATTCAACGCCTCGCAAGCCAAAAGCTCGAAGGAAGAGTCTTTCGAGACCCCCGATCTCCGTTCCGATTCTGAAGCTCGATCTGGAACCAGCGCCGAAGGAAGACACAACGACGAGAAATATTATAAGAATATTGGGAATGAAACTTATTTCCAGAACCCTCGGAGGTTGTAAAGATGTCACAATTTCTCACTTTTCACCACTTCAACTCCCCCCGCTATCGAGATCTTCTCCCCTTTGCAGTCCCAGTCAAAGCAGAAACTCCATCCCCTGCTTCCTTCGGCACCACCGGCACGATATTAGCTTCACGGCGAAGCACATTATGCCTCGAAACATTATTTTTGTCCAAGAACATGGAAACCACGACAGATTAAGGGAGCTGGAGTCTGAGACTCTCTAGCAAACTTTGTATGTCGTCGAGAAGATGATCCGGTCGTACTGTGCCACCTGTAAGAACAACTCGGCAAAAAAATTGGCTTAATTTCTTAGCAATAGACTTGGCTACTTGGCGTGCGGGTTGACGGCGTGTGTGCTAAATCTTGGGGATAAAAAAAGCCTTCGGAGGAGCGTCAAGAAATGGCAACAAAGATCTGCCACTTTGAAGCATTGTAGGAAATAGCTGGTTCGATGCTTCATTGTCATGTTGAATCCCAGTAAGACAACAATTCGAACACGGAACCGTCAAAGACCGAAACACGACGGTGTTCACCCTCCAAAGAACTGGCAGAGCACCTCCGATAACCTGTCGAATGCTCCTTGAGCCTGCACGTCAAAGGCAAACAAGAGGAGGCGATCCGAACTATGCATCTCGACGTTGCTGCAACTCATTTAAACATGAGATCAACCCTCTAGAAGTTATACCCACAAAACAAGCATTGTGGCTCGATTAACTAGACTGACATACTGCCGATGCTTTCTAGAGCACTCTTTCCTCCCAGTTTTTAGGCAGATGGAGCTATAGCCCTTGATTTTTTCTGGAACTTTCCTTGAGGGCAATTGTCAATTGGCTATATGGCCATTAAATTTCCCAATTTAGACTAGTTAGTCATGAAATAGATTATTATGATTACAGATTTCCCGTATTCCATATTTAAACTCGCTCGCTTAGTCTGTATTTTGTGTTTTTGTGCCGATGTAAATTTATATTGCTTCTGAAGTAGATTGATTTTGATGTCTCATTCTGATTGATTTCTTGGAAATATCTGCAAATCATCATCTGGATTGTCCACTGAGGCGGAATGTAAGTTCTGGGACATCATAAATGCGAGAAAGAGTGTAAATTGCTCAATGCTGATGAACCACGTGCAGATTATCTTGGATATTGCAATGATCCCACATATACCGCTTCAGTTTGCCCCAAACAATGTGGTAAGTCGACCCATTACGAAGCCCGATTCCGGCACGAGTATCTCCAACTAAAGCTAACCCCTTATAAAATCGATCTAGAAACCAATGACGGTGGCTCTTTCGGTATCGTATACAACGAAAAATCCAGTGAATGGACTTGCTGTAACGATACCACATGCAAGAGCCTAAGCAACCAAGTATTCAAAGCTCCTGATCCGTCCTCTTTATCGGTGATAGCTTCACCGACCTCTAGACCTTATTCTGCCTTCTCCACATCATCGGCCTCTTCGTCGAGTACTTCATCCTCGTCGGCAATATCAGCTTCTTCATCAGGAGCCTCGTCGATGATAGGATCGTCAACCGTATCAACTACAACGCCCACGTCCTCTCCTTCGTCGTCCCCTTCATCCTCAAAGCTAAGCTCCGGCGCCGCGGCAGGAATAGGCGTGGCGGCCGCAGGGTTCGTAGCCCTTTTAGGCCTTCTAGCATATTTTATCCTGCGCTCACGGAGAGCCAACAAAAATTCAAACCAGGAGACGAAAGAGCAATACACGAAGCCAGAACTATCAGCTGAAATTGGAAGTAGAGAGAGTCAAGGAATTGAAGTAGTACCTATAGAACATCATGCAGCAAACACCAGGACAGAGATGGGTGGTGGTGAGATTCCGGGAATGGGGGATCGGAGGAACCAGGCTTGGGAACTGCCGGAGAGAGGGAGAGCTGTGGAGCTGGGTTGAGAGGAACCTGAAATTCAAATTGAAGGTTGAAAATACTAGCTGAGAAGTTACTTGATTATTGCTATAGTAGTAACTTCAGAAAATACCGCTCTTACGCGAATGTTTCTTCCATGTGAATTGCCCTCCCGTTTCGGCCTGAGCATAATACGTAGGTTTCTTAACATGATACCACAGAAATGGAATGGCCCAGCTGAATAGGCGCATGTGAAGGCGAAGAAAGGAAGACGGAACATGGTGAATTTGCGGTAGTTGTTTTGCGGCATACAAGATACTTTTTTGGTCAAAAGGGTGGTGGAGGTGAAAGTGAAGGAAAGATGGGATAATAGGTATCAGGCCTGTTTGAGTAACCGCTCTCAATAAACCACCAAACTTGACACTCCACCCAAACTAGTCAGAGGCTTTTCGCGCTTGCTGAGCCAAGGCGCAAACTTTGGCTCATCTGAGACCTCTCCTTTGAGCCTCATCACCCGACGGACTTTGAAAGACTTCGGTTTAACTGCAGCTTGTAAACCTAGGTCAGATAGATTTATCTTCTTGTACCGACAAAACCACTTGACACGGCTGAAACCATCAACTCTCACTCCCAAAGTCGGTAAACCAACAATCACCTCCTGACCCACAATCACACCGCCATGTGGCCTCCACACCACAACAGGGAGAGAATATCTCCATCTCGTCTCACCTTCTACTGCCCTTAAAAGTCTCTTCAATACCCAAGATACTCTCTCGTTTAGAGCTTGTCCTAGTTTGTTTATATCATCCTCATCGAGGAACCGAACGACCAGATTACCAGCTTGGGAGGACAGTTCGTTATGTATCAAAAACCAGTAGCGATTATCAAACAAGAACCAATGGGACTGCGTCTCGGGGAGCAGCTCCGGGACAACAATTTCATCTGGTGAATTTCTGTATCTGGGTTGACGAAAGATGTGCCACTCGTTGCTTCCTCCGTTTTTTCGATCGACATTGATTGGTTGAAACATGATGCCAGCTGTATTAAAGGTTTTTGGCGCGATTAAATTTTCAGGCCCCGAAAATATTTCCGGAACTGCATTCAAAACCTGTTCGAGAGATACTACGGAATTTGGGGTTACTGTCATAATTATACGACGGAGTAACATGGCGGCTATTGTTGATCTTTGAGGGGCATCATGAGCTATAAAGGGAAACCTGATCATAAGGGTCCCACGTCTAGTATTGAAGCTCGTTACTTTGCATCTTTTTATAAGCTGATCGACTTCTTGTTGACGTAAATTATCAGCATTTTGAAATTGTGCTGCAAGAGAGAGAACTCTAGATTTTGGTAATACCAAAGGCAACCCTCTACGATCATATAAATAACGTATTGCATTCCGATCCGTCAGGGTTGGATCATTGTTGGTATCATCTTCAAACCACTCTATGCCCAGAGCCTTGCATGTGGCAATGAGTCTTTCTTTTGGAAATTCAAGAAAAGGACGATAGAGAGTAATACCTCCCGATTCCACTTTCAACTGAGGCATGATGTTTTTGACCCCAGATGCAGGAGAATTGGCATTATTTTGTTCTGTCTGACGCGAGGGGAGAGGCGTCGTCCGATGATTGAAATTGGTGATAGGCTGAGAGAGTGTTACGGGACTCCCGCTTTCATGAACTCCATATAACCCTTCACACTCTGGTATGGGAGCAGATGGCTTGATACCAAGCAGACCGGCTCCCAGAGCGCCTTTCGCTAGACGCATTACTACAGTTTCGGCTTGGTCATCAGAGTGATGTCCGAGAAGGAGTGAATTGATGTCGGATTTCTGGCAATATTTTCCAATCGCCTGAAAACGGTATTTCCTGGCTAAGCTCTCGAAATTAGGTAGCTTGGAAGGATTTCCGATGACATCGTTCCATGGGAGGGTTAAAATCCGTGAGGTCATGCCTATTTTCATTCTTGTGTCAGAGGCCCATAGATATACGAATACAGAATAGTGGCATACCTAAAGATTCCAACACTTTCATGACCTTTTGAGCTTCCTCTAGACTGCCGCCTCTTACTCCATGGTTGACAATGATGGCTCGAAAGTCGATCTTGTTCAGATGTATTGGATATCCATCAGATGCAAACGGTATGTAATTGTGTTTCATTTGCATACACAACGCCGCAAGAGCCATTGAATCTACTCCTCCACTCACCGCAAGCCCTACCAGAAGTTAGTAAACATTAATCAAGAGTAATGTCATCAAATACCCAAAGTCCTATGACCCCGCTGGTCATAACGATAAGGAACTTGACATGGCCTCTTGAACAGAGCATCAGCAAACTCCTTTATCGAAATAGGGAGCGGATTTTGCTTCATTATATTCATTCCATTATCTCGTCAACATTATATTGCAGCAATATCCATATCGATACGTGAAAGTAGAGGTGATATGGGAAATCCTTATGTGGTGTTGTTGTTGTTGTCGGTGTTCCGCAAAAAGAGACGATAAAAATCTACCCGAGCTCCAACCTCAACTTTGTCATCCCGGATCACCCCAACCATGAATACACTCGCCCACCACCTCTATTATCTTCTTTGCCTCGGTACGATCCGGCTTCGGCCACCTTATTCCCACCTCTTCCACCGTTCTCAATAATCCACCTTGCTCAATTCCTTCCTTCCGCACAAATGACACAATCAAACTTCACCCCCGCCCTCCTGGCGGGCGCCCTCGCTGGTACTACAGTCGACCTCACCCTCTTTCCCCTCGATACTTTGAAGACTCGGCTTCAGTCCTCTGCTGGTTTCATTGGCTCTGGTGGCTTCACTGGAGTATATCGAGGAGTCGGTTCTGCCATAATTGGCTCCGCGCCCGGAGCTGCACTGTTCTTCTGTACATACGAAGCTACCAAGGCTGCATTTACGCGGCGACAAGATGTTTTAGATGCCAACATACCTGGAGGCCGCGGAAGGGGAAGAGCGATAGAACACATGGTTGCAGCGAGTCTGGGAGAGGTGGCCGCTTGTGCTGTTCGTGTGCCTACGGAGGTGGTCAAGCAAAGGGCACAGGCGGGGCAATATTCGAGTTCTTTACTCACGCTCAAGGCAATTTTGGGACAGCGCAAACATATTGGAGTTTTAGGCGTATGGAGGGAACTCTATCGCGGTTGGAGTGTTACAATAATGCGTGAAGTGCCATTTACGATCATACAATTTCCTCTTTGGGAAGCCATGAAGGAATATAGGCAGAGGGGAAGTGGAAGGGATACTGTGAGCGCAGTAGAGAGTGGGATTATGGGAAGTCTTGCGGGTGCTGTAGCGGCTGCGGCTACGACTCCGTTGGATGTTTTGAAGACGAGGATGATGTTGGAGAGAAAGAAGAAGCCGACGAGCGTTTTGTTGAAGGAGATCATAGCTACGGGTGGCCCAAAGGCATTCTTCGCAGGGATAGGTCCAAGAATAATGTGGATTAGTATTGGTGGGGCGATATTCTTGGGTAGCTACCAATGGGCATACAATGAGTTGGCCGCAGAAGGCAAGGAGTGAAAAGGAAAAGTTATAAAGGGCGTAGGTTACCGTTGGGTCAAATACTGGGATGGATGAACTGCATATAGACGGCTTGAGGACCATGTAGATACCCGTTCTTCTAGGACATGATCTCACGATCGATATGAACACAAGTTTTATGTCGCCATGATTGCCAATAGCCTAGGCAGCATTTTAATGTCCGAACCATTATGAACAACAAACAAGCTCCCGGAGAAGAGTACTGTTACTTTCTTCGAGAGTGTACCGAGATCGAAACCATCCTAGACAATTGCACAGGCACCCAAAAGAAGGAGCGGCAAGTACATCTGTCTCTGTTAGAGGCTATGAGGCAACAATACGCACGCCAATACCAGCTGTAATGCAGGCGAAACATTATACATCTTACGAATGTTCAACACAGACAATTTGGGTCTGCTTCAAAGATCTAATTGGAATACCGCTACTTCCCCAGCAATGGTCCCGAGTCTAATAAACACTTAGGCCAACATAGCGGGTGGTCAAACTTTGACAACCAAAGGAACACAGCCAGAACTTCTCCAACAGCTACCAGCGGTAAAACCCCAGATCAACTCATACAAAGTCTTCTTTCCTCATCATCTTCTTTCTCCTTTCCTCATCGTCTTCTTTCTCCAGCTTTGGATTTTTGTTTTGGTAAACATAATCGATATGTAACCAATGACTTCAATGATGATCATAAGCTCTAGTTCTACATCGATTTCGTATTGAGCCTGGAGTAGTTCTCGGGCTACGAATAAACACAATGAGTTGTTTCGAAGGGCATTTAACCTCTCTCAACCATTTGATCTGATCCTTCTCACCACCATAAGAACACATCTTCAGTCCTTCGCCTCCGTCATCCTCCAAGGAAACGGCACCGTCTACCGATCAAACTATTACCTTTCCAATAAAACCAATGTTGGACCATTCATAAAAGCAAACCTAAAATTTGAATATCATCCCACTGGTACTTGTTCAATGCTACCTCTTCCTAAAATGCGGAGTTGTTGATAGGAAAATCAAAGTATGTGGCATGGAAATATTGAGAGTTATCGATGTGACTATTTTTCAACTCTCAGTGAGAGGAAATTTGCAGAGTTGGATTTATGCGGTTGCGGAGAGAAGAGCGGTGTTTTTTGTTCAGGATCCTGATGAGTAGAAGGGAATATTGGGATTTTCCGTATACGCTACAAGCTTTAACTTCTGTCGAGATGGATCATTGAGGATTAGTATACATGGTTTTTATAATCCTGAGAGGGTAATCCAAAGTCAAATTTACATGTTTATTGGACGTTATGTGTGTATTGTATGACTGTGTATGTTCCTACCTATATCAAAGTCGTATATTTAACCACAGGCATCGATACAACAGTCACATCCCGCAAGTCCGTGAAATACATTTATATGTAGTATTTCTCATCAAGTGACTGGTATCACTGACTAAGTATTCTATTTTCATCATTCTCGAGTCATTCCACGGTTGTTTTTCAAGAACTTATAAGAGTAGTGCTCATATATCCCCATTTTCGCATTATGAATACTGAGCTTCCGCTGTTCATGATTCATTTTAACAGTTATATATGTCCCAAGCCTGTGAATAATATATATTTACTACGACCTACGAATCGGTCTTTTCTGCCTCCATCCGACTCATTCCTGCAGCCATATATAGCGAGACTCGCTTGTGTAATATATATTTACCATATATCTATTCATAATGTATTCTTTCAGTCTTCGAGTCGATTTGAGAACAGTTTCCAGCTTCCAAATGTATATAAAAGGACAGCACCCCCCTCTTTGGAACTGAGCTCTGTAGACTTACTTACATTTGATTCTCTACATATCGCATACTTACACGCCTGCATATGTACCACGCCTACATTGAGAATATATCCGTTAATCCATATCAAAATATCCCAATACAGAAGATCTAACGGCACATTTTGATATCAAAACATTCGAAAATTTGATCCGAAAACATACCGAGTCTAACAACGTCGCCGCCGATTAGTTTCATCTGAATCTTCGAAGAACCATAGAGTGAATTACTATATTACGCCGTTGTATTTTGCCAACCGGAAGTCATGTCAGAACATAGCAGTGAGAGCGACCCTTACGACCATCCAAACTAAGGGGGGATTGTTCCGGGCGCCCCCGTAGGAATGAGTATGTTGACCTCCGAGATTCCAGCTGAACACGAGCCTGTGATTAAAGATCCAAGGTCATTGTATGATAAGCAACATTGTGGAGCTTGTGATGCATGGGATGATTCCACTGTGGAAAATTGGAAAAACGAGCACATAAACGAAAATGTCGAGTGTAAAAGAGCCTACCGGGACAAGACCTGCAGATATGATAGACCAAAATTTTCAAGTATTCGTACTCCCCCCATCGACCACATGACTACATATCGCCAACAGAAACTCCACCGCTTCAATATTCAACTCCCCAGTTTCAAGAACAGCAAATTCACACTTACGTCTCCCCATACACTCCATTAATCCAGTCTCAAACTCAACCAGGCGAGGCCTACGCTATTCCAAACTATCCCCAGCATGCCGAAGATCAACAGCCTGCCCTTGGTGCTCATTGGACTAACCACCTTTCACCATGGCTCGAAGCAACAGCCCATACCGACCAGCCAGGTCAGCAGTACAATGCGCAGCAATCGGCTGAGAGGTATGACGCCTCATACGCTGGCAACACCTCTTCCAGGCGTGCCTCCCACGACCCTAATTTCCCCTCCAATACACAAGAATGGACCCCACACCCCTTAGCACCAAGTGGCCCATATCAGGATGGAGGGTACTACCAACAATAGGCGTGGCGGCACTAGTGGCCAGCATATTAACAGAACGAATTGTCTAACTATATCCTACTTATTCATCCAACCATTCACTTCTCTACAGAATATCACAATGTAACAGGTTAGCCCGTGGAGGCAGCATTTATCTTATCGGCGCGCGCCACACCTCTTATCTGACGATGGACCACGGGCATTTTGAGCACAATAGCTTTCTTCCATTGAATGACCAGAAAGAAATCGAGGGAGCAGTACTCGATTATCAAGAGACCATGCACTTCAAACTCTCGAGATTAAGGTTTGGCTTCAGATACGACGGGTGAAGTCCGTCAAAAACTGATTTCTCCCACAATGCTTCAATGATGTGTGTGGCATACTCCCTACGCATTTTTGACATTAACCATCAACACTGATATTTCTGAATTGAATTGAATTGAATTATCAAATCAACCCCCGACAATCCCGAAATCCCCGATCATTCTATCAGTAGAACGGAGATAAACTTTAATCTCGTCATCTGTAGAACTGTAACGTTGTAATGAAAGCAAAATTTTGGTGGAAAATATGTTGTCGTCGATATGCAGCTAAAAATAAAGGTTCCAGACTGAATCGCCCGGAACTTATCTCGCGGAATCCCAGTGAGGAAGAATCCAGAATATTACCGTCTCAAGTTACGGGAACCGACGAACGGCTTTCCACTGGGAGTTTTTAAATCCGATGTGGCTTGCTCAAGCCTCGCCCATGGCGACATGCCTTGCCATGCGTTGAGGAAATGATTGGGTTAGTAAAGCAGGACCAAGGAGGCGATCACCGAATCTATCTATGTATGGGCAGGAAAATGGAGGAAGTCGTTCATTGGAGAAATGAAAGTAGAAATACAAATCGGAATGAATGCTCAACTGGCTGAACTTGATGTTTACTTCATATCAAGTATCAATCAAGTCAATGAGGTTCGAAAGTATCAATCGAAATTTACTGACAATATTTAAACGTATTTAAACGTATTTGGAATCATCTCTGTACATATGTAGCCAGTGCTACATTAATGCATTATGCATGCTTTTTCGTGCATAAAAAAATAATTTTCCTGTAGCCAAACTTTCACGGCGATGCCGGTGAGAACCATAATTGGGAATCATCACGTTACCTCCGTGTGTCCAACGTTTTTAGTTTTACAAGCATGATTGATATGCTGAGCCGTAGTTATGCGATGTAAAATCAAATGCTTTAGTTAGAACCGATTGGGGCATAATTGTTTGGTACGACATAATGCTGCTGGACCCTGCATACGGAATTTTTCGCTCATTCCGAAGATCGATCAAGGCTTGTTCAAGGCTCAGGTCAGGGGACGGGACAGGTTACAACAAACACAGTGGCTGTGCAACGTGCATTGAAAGACTGCATTGAAAGACCCCCACAAGAAAATTTGGGAAATGCTGGATCGATTTATGATCTTCAACACGCGCGTGGAGAACTAGAGCTCTTGCGGGGAAACTGTGGCTGTCACTCTCTCATTTGTCCATTTGCTATCCATCGTTAGTTATCCTTCTGCCAGCGGAGGTCAGCTTCTCATGGATGCTGTATCCGATTTCCACGTTATTTTGCGGTTTGCAAAAGTGCCTGCATTAGTATGAAAAATGCCTGTCTAGAAAATTTGCCTACGAAGTAAATGTCCTCGTAGTATCAGACTTTTGCCAAGCTGTCACTCATTCTCCCCTCAAAATTTAAACAACGAGCTTCGCTTAATGTTTCTTANTTCCATTACAAGTCAGCTCATTTACTCCGGCTTAGCAATAGTCCAAGTCTCATGTTCCTCTTCTCCGAGGATTTGCGGACTTAAGCCGGCGACATGTTTGAAGTTTCAAAGTAACCCAGCTAAAGTTCACTCGGTTATCGTAAGTACCGTACCTTGTGTTTATCATCCGTTTCCTTGTATCATAGGAAAGATTTGAGTCAGCTAGGTGGAACAAAGCTGACGGGCTTGACGAAGATTGAATCGCATTTAGGAAATCTACTATAATGAATTCTTGAAGACTTTTGTTACTAACTAGCCACTTCAAAGACCAAGCGCGGGGCGGAGGAGAAATAATCTTTCACGTAGGCCATGATCAAATGACCAAGTCAGTCACAGCTATCAATGCTATCAATGCCGTCTCAACAAAATCCAAAAGACAAGAAAACTTTAGGCCTTCAATAGGTCCCTCAGCCACTATTATCATCGGCAAGTGCTTTACAGAGATTAGCGTACAATTAAGCAGCGTTTCCGCTTCTCTGGCCATTAATCTAGATTGTTCATTTACATCGGATTCTCGAAGCAGTGATAAGCAGTGATCAACCGACAATATCAATGGGAGGGAAAATGGGAAAGTTTGATGTTCATGGAAATTTGCATGGGATTTATCGAGATCTCCTTCAAGAATCGTAAAAAGCCCATTCTGCATGGGGCAAGAGTAAGCAAGTAGTCCAGGAATAGGTAGTGATCCCAAGATAAGTAACGGGATCCCCACTTAGATAACAAACACTACTTTAAGGATAACTACTTTTAAGGGATAACACTACTTCCTTCAAGGATAAAAGGTAAATCCGAGGAGATGAGGGAGATACATAATCACATAATGGATCCGTGTAACCTCAGTACAGTACGAATACCGTGTTACCGGTCGGAACCCTCCTAAACTTATAAAAGGAGAAATAAATGGGGTTCCAAAAGTGGCTGATCAAAAGGTATTAATTAACATGGGAACAAGTAGGATCTAGATAGAATCAACGGTATTCCCGAAACAAGATTGACAAAGGGTTTTTGGATATCTTGTATAAGTCAGCACCTTATTTGACAAATGGGTACAAGGATAGACTTTGTAAATAAGATCGGATGGAAAGTTGGAACTCTTCTTGTGGCTGTGTGCTGGAGAAATGGAACACATCCGAGAACGGCATAGTTTCTTTGTTTAAAAATAATGGGTGAGAATTGAGCAAGCAGCCTTACAAATCCGATTTCATTTTTCATATTTGTACATTTGTACCGAGTAATTGGAAGGATGTGTGTGATGTGGGGTGATGTGTGTGGGTGGTGTGGCTCGTGCTCGAATTTGTTGTGGCTTGTTATCAAGGATTAGTACGGGAAGCCATAATAAGCTGCCAAATACCGAGTTCCCGATCTACTTTAGCATACCATTTTATTATTTTTCCTGATCATCATCCCTGCTCATGGTGCGTCATTATGGCTGCATGGACTCTTAGATTCAAGTCGAAAAAGGAAATCCTCCTTCCACATCATTTTTCCTGCCAAACCTTTGGTCGGTCACAGTCCCTTGGTCGCAAACCTACCCAATGCCAAAAAAAATATCAAAAATCTTTTTTGACTTGTGTATGCTGATGCTTGAATAAGGAAATCCCTGCATAAGGGTAGGAGGGGCCGATCAATATCGTCACTCCATATAAAAAAAACCTAAATGTGTGTGTGGTCGTGAAGATATTAACCTATCGAATATATATCTATATATCTCCGTACATCATCTACTTTCCCTATTTCACTCAACTTTTCTTGATCTTACTATTTATTCATCATCAATTATATATCAATTGTCATTTCAAGATAAAACTTTATATTAAGTTTCAATAGTTCATCATTTTTCCCTCCATCTCCAAAAACCAACACCCATTATCAAAACTCAAGCGTCCCCTCCAGATATAAATCCGATATCAAAACCAAAATCAAAATCAAAATCAAAATCCCAAAATCAAAACCCAAAACCAATAACCCAAACACAAATACCAAATACCAAAATCCAAATACTCACTTCAGCATTAATTAACAACTGAAAGAAATAATTCAATCTGCTGACCAAATGATCTGATTATACATCCGACAATTGAGAATATTCTACATCATTCCAAAAGATACGACCAAGTGTACCTACCTACCAACCACATACTTACTACATACCACTTACTACTACTTACTACATATTCTTAAAAGGTACCTCCTTCATTCCTTCTTTCCCTCTTTCCCGAGTACGAGTCACATAAAATAAAGAGTCACATAAAATAAACCGAGGTAGAAATAAATAAAGCCTTTCCCATATATTAACCTTGAAGATTCGCCACCCTACTTGAAGTTTTAAGGTTTTTTTTTTTTTAAATACTAAAAAGGCTTTCAACAGATCCCCAAAGCTATCCGACTATGCTAGCTTACAGTCCAGCATCGAGACGCCAAACAAGTCTATTACACCATCATTCACATCAACCATCTTATAATCAAGACATATCTCTATCTTCTACTACTCAACAACTTCAACAATCCCAAAATTCATCGCAATCTCAGTCTTGGATCTCTTCATCAATACCACCACTTACACCACAATCAACATTTACCACAAACGGTCTTTCAAATAACATCAACTTCGACTTTGGGACCGATCAGATTCTCTTCGACTTCCAACCACAACAATACTCTTCAAGTCAACAAGTTCAATCGCGGACTTTCATGCAACCTATACAGTCGAATAGCAGCTGGATGTCCAACGGTCAATTAACACCTACTTCGACTTCGAGACCACGTCGTCATCGAGAATCTTCATTATCTTCTTTGGGATCCCCAGCTGCTCCTGCATCACCTTACGCACCATCAACATCGAATCCTCGAGTATCAGGCGATTCATATAATGAGTTTCAGGACTATCATCCCACCGCGCCGAAACCATTGACACCTGCACATACACCATTACGAGAGAATTTCCTCTCGCCTCAATACACAGACTTTTATCAAACCCAGAATAACCTAGGCTTCGCGATGCTCAACAACGATTCATTTCCAAGAGAGGCCGGTGGCAGTAACGAGCTGATGTCGGCACCGGAGTTCCACAGCCAAGGGTCGAGTAGGCCATCAGTAACTACAGTGGCGAGTAATGACTCACCCTCGACGCCACCATCCCACGAAGATGAGAGGCAACCGTCTGGTATGACTTCTAGTGTGGATTCCTGGTTGAACGAGTACTTACTTCTATCTGATCCTAAAGCTCATAGAACTTCCTCGCATCAGATGCCAAAACTCGACCGCACGATGACGGACGCTTATAATGATGAGCTGTTTAATCCCAGCTATCCCGTGATTTTAGCCCCTTCTCCAGCTCCTGCCTCGACTCGAACATCTGCGACTCCAAACAATGACGTTTTCACGCAAAGATTAAAGGCCGCAAACCATCAGCACTTGAACGCAAACAGGAAAGAAGCGTCGAATCTATCTCCTCGCGAACGATCACCTTTCCAACCGAACTCTCCATTAGCCCCTTCTGCAGCAGCTTTCAATACAAACAACATGGGATTTGCAACTGCAACGCGCATGCGAGAACAGCAAAAAGCGAGGGATGATGCCTTGGCCATGCAAGAGCAGTACCAGAGGACTAACCCGGAACACGCTACGCCAAAGACAATCTCCCCAAAGGATGTTGATTTGGTCTATCACGAAAGTGAGGAGGATGCAAACAATCCATTGTTCCCACCACCACAGCATAAGCAATTGCCAGTGACTTACCGTCAGCAGTTAGCGATTGTTCAAGAGCCATCCGAGTCAGAAGATATGTCATTATCACAACAAAGTTTTGGGAGTATGGCTACAACACGACGAGAAAGCTCGTCGTCATATTCTACAACCTCGCAAAGCACGCCAAAACAAGGACAATTTAACTTCGGCACTCCCTCGAGCCCGGCCAGTGTTCGACAATTACCTCAACATTATCCATTCATTCCTTCATCGCATCGACAGACGAGTAGTATGTCGCATGATTTTCCTGCCACTTTAACATCGATGGAGTCGAGCAGCAGCAGAAGCAGCAGCAGCGATTACTCAGCCGAACAAGAAATTCGAAGACCATCCAATACATTGGCGGATAGTGGAACATACACATGTACATATCACGGATGTACATTACGGTTCGAGACACCAGCCAAACTTCAAAAACACAAAAGGGAAGGCCATCGGAATTCGACATCAGTGATCAGCAATATGGGTGGGGAAAATCGCGGTGGTATGACATCAATGGCGCAGAAGCTAAACGGTCAAAGCGGGCCTCACAAATGCGAACGGGTAAACCCTTCAACGGGTAAACCTTGCAACACGATATTCTCTCGCCCATATGATCTTACACGACATGAAGATACCATTCACAATGCAGCCAAGCAAAAGTTGCGATGTAAATATTGTGCCGAAGAAAAGACATTTAGTCGAAATGATGCTCTCACGCGGCATTTGAGAGTGGTGCACCCAGAAATTCAAGTCAGCACTGGAAAGGGAAGGAGAAGAGGAATGGGACTTGGCAATACGGATTGAATGAATGGCATATCTATGTATCTATGTATTCATTCATTCCTTCCTTTTTCCTTTTTCCTTTTTCCTTCATTATTCAATCCTACCTGCTTCCTTCCGAGAAGAGAAATTGAAAAACGATCGTCGGTTGATTCCGTCACAAAGTCACACTATCCAATCAAGCGAAGCAGTGCACCACCCACTTTCCACCTCGATCACTTCACTTTATTGGCTTTACTCCCTCCACTCTCACCTTTTACCCCTCCGAGCTAAAAGCACCGACCCCAACATTATGTATGCAATATGTATGCATCATGATCAATATGGGCTGGATTGCATTGGACTTTTGAAAACTTATGAGTCCGGATTGTTGGATTTGGAGTGGGAATTGAATTAATGGAGTACTGATGATTGGACGATTATTAGACGATTATTATCCTTTCATAAGAATCAGTTACAAATTGCAACTCTTCGCTTGCAAACTCATACTTTCTTCCCAGTTTTCACGCAGGGTCTTTTTTGGTTTTCTTTTCCTGATTTTTTCTTTTTTTGGGCCAGGGTTTGTGGCTGTGCTTGTGCTTGGTTGGTTGGTTACCTTCTTATCGGCTTATCCGCCATTTTCTTGGTCCGTCGGAATTCCAGGGAACCCAGTCCGGTTTATCCGAATTTCCGACTTGTTGTCAAGAATCTCAGCCCGGTTTATCTGACTTTCCGACATGATTCATCTCCTTCATGCGCACTAATGATGCACGAAGGGTTTTCCGTCTCCATATAATTATGGGGACTGCACGGACTAGCACTATTTATCCACTTGTCACATTTCGAGATATGAAAAGGAAAAATAGCTCCGGGCTCATGAGACACAATTGTTCTAATGACATCATCGATGCGAGGATGGACAGCTTTACGGAGTACATACACGCACAATGTTATGCAAACACAACATCGAGTTATAATTATTTATGCCTTTATGAAATGAAAAGCGTCATGACGCATGACTCATGGGCTTGGGGTTTGGGTTTGGGTTTGGGTTTGGGTTTAGGTTTCGGGGTAGGGGTAGGGGTTTTTCAGATGGAATCTTTGGGCGTCATTTTATGTAATTGTCATAATCAAGCATTGGATTTATTCTTTCTCTCTCGGAACAGACAAATTGTACAATGAATCCATGGATGATGGATGATGGATGATGGATGATGGATGATGGATGATGGAATGGAAGGGAAGGGAAGGGAAATGTATTATGAACAAAACTCAACGTCTCATTTCATTTCATGGATTTGAATATCATGATGGGGACGGGGATACAAAAAATACTTAGAATTTTAGATGCTCATGTAACTTAAGTACGCACTCGAGTAGGTAGTAATTTAATACTGTATTAGTAGCATATTGTGCAGAATATTTTTGATGTGATTGGGGGGTTTTTGGTTGTGAAGTTTGGCTTTGGCTTTGGCTTTGGCTCGGTGCATTCTGGTGCAATCTGGTGCTTGCATTGGGTTTTGGGTTTTGGGTATAGGTATGGGTATGGGTATGGGTATGAAATAGTGGCGAGGATATCCGATCTTGTCAAGATGGTAGGTACATTCATTTGGTGATTAGATAGTACTAACTGTCTATACTTTATTTATCTGGAACAACACAATATCATATCATATCATATCATGTTACTTTTCCACACATCTATTCTCATCACCATCGGAATAAAACCATGCATCTTCTTCCAATAGGAAAGATGACGTCAACTACTGGTTTGATTTATATATAAGAATCATACAAGCAAATGTAAAGGGATGGGAAAGAATAACTTTTCATCACATAACGAGGCAATTGCCATCTAAATTTGTTTTTCTATAATTTGTATAATCCATACCATGGCATGCACTCATATCTCGTTGAATCATTGATACTGATAAAGATACCAGGTAGGCATCCAAACCCTTTCCATTTTAAGCGATACTATCGTCCATGACAGCTGCCCTAGCATCCACATACAAAGGTCGGATGCTTGTCCATTTTTGGAACTAGATAATATATCTTAGTAAAACCATTCGGAATTATTACCTCGTAACAGACGAGTAAATAAGAAGGAAAAAAACTAACCTGATACCATCCCTGTGCACTCAAAACCTCCAGTCCAGGAATCGCAACCCAGCCAGCGTCTTCCGCCATTCTCATAAGTGGAGTTTGAGACGGTTTGTATGCCATCTCCAACAAAGTTCTCTGTTTTCCCTCATCCCTCTTCTCGTGTCTCAACAGGACGGCGAGAGTTTCCCGCATATTGCTTTCGATCGGGCGATCAGCGGGAATCGTACTAATCGCGACGGCAGGAAGAGTGGTCAGTTCCGTAGCCGACGTAGTGCTTGGGAGTGGGATGATGTTGAAGGATGGAGGGAATGAAGATATCAGAGTGTCGAGTTTGGAAGGCGTACGGGCAACCATGTAGATGGGGGAGTGGCCGAGAGAGTGGAGGGCGTAGATAGCAGCGCGGGCTGTACCTCCGGCACCGATGACGAGGGCAGGGGAAGGAGAGTCGACAGGCGACGGTGTATAAGATGCGGACATGAGGGAGTGAGTCATTCCAAGCCAGTCGGTGTTCTCACCAATGAGACGAGGTGGGTTGTCTGACGTAGGGATGATGGTATTCACGGCACCTATAGCCTTGACTGCATTGGTAACCGAGTCGAGAAGTGGGATGATGTCGAGTTTCAGCGGAATGGTAACAGATGCACCGCCGAAATCTGGAGCGCGAATGACGTCTTGTACGTCAGCCGCGCGATCAGTTTCCAGTCTAGAATATCGATGAGGCAATCCTGTCTGCTTGAAAAGAGTATTGTGCAGCGCAGGTGATCGCGATTGGGAGACAGGGGTACCAAAAAGATAAAATGACTTTGGCTCTATTTCTCCAAGGGTCGACAAAGTTGATCTGATCTCGGCAGCAGAAAGCTGACCAGGTGCTGCCTTGAATGGCAATGATGGGTGCGAAACCGGTGTCATGAACCCATTTAGAACACGACTCAGTTTTCCTGCCACGCCCATGTTTATGGCTATCAATGGGGTACCATGAGCTGCCGCCATCGTCTTCTTGAATTTTGCAAGAGCAAAGTTATCTTCGATACTCTTGGCAGATCCAACAAGCTTGATGATATCTCCATACTGAAGAGCCCTGTTATAATGTTGAAACCAACCACCGTTCTTCCACGACAGAGTTCCTTGAGGATCATGATGTGAAGCTATGATTCTCGAGAATCCCTTGGCCTCGGTAACTTCATGTAGAAGCTCATCAGGGAAAGCAATTTCCAGATCAATGTATTCGATACCCATCTTCACGGCAAGTTTATAAAGTTTCAGTGCCTCTTCATGTGCAGCGTCCGGGAAGCGACCTCCCTGGCTAACTGTTCGCAGGGTGAAAATTACAGGTAAATGAACCACTGATCTCAAATGTGCAATTTGTACACTCAAGAAATCAATGCCTGGAATCCCATTCGTGGAAGAGGGATCCTCCAATAAATCAACCCGCACCTCCACAGCATCAGAGCCTACAGCAACACTAGGTAATGTGTCGGCTGCTGCTGATATGTCCGGCATTGTAAGGGAAACGAAGAATGACTGTGGTTTGTTTCGCATCTCGTCAAAGTGTAAACTCTTTCCGGAAATGTGATGCAGGAACCTGGCAAAATCCTGTTCCGCAACGGACAGTGCGCTGGCACCGTTGCCCTTGCTATGATATTGGAAATTACTGCATTCGTTGAACCAAGGTTTGCGGCGAGAGTAGACTCCCATCATATCCTCAACATAAGCAGGTCGAGTCTTGTCTATGCGAAGATAATCCATGACCTGCTCTGTGTCTCGATGAACCAAAAGTACAATTCCGCCAGACTTATGGAAATTGATCAAAAGCTCTCGTGCCTCGGGCATCTCAACAACTCCACCACCACAGGCGAACACATGCTTCTCTGGCTGGTCAGTCAGACAGTGCTTTAAAAGATTCAATTCAGCGGCTCTGAAGAAATCCCAACCCTTCGATCTGACCATATCAGGTATTGACATCCCTGAGACGCGCTCCAATTCTACATCAAGATCCTTGTAAGGTCGACCAAGAATTTTCGCAGCCCAAGCACCAGCCGTAGTCTTTCCAGCTCCGCGCATACCGATAATGAAGATGGACTTATCTGGTAGCGCTGGAATTCCGCTATTTTTGCTATGCGTAGCTTTGACTTCCTTGCCAGCAAGCTCTACTTGGAATGACTTGGAGAGGATATCCCACCATCCCGGCCAGGTCTTCCCAACGCATTCGCGCTCTTCAATGAGAACTGGCTGGCTTGCAGCGACAGACAATACACTAAAACTCATTGCCACGCGATGATCGTCGTAACTGTGAATGCCTTCAGCTGGGTGCTTCAACTCTTTTATTGGTACACCATCGACCTCGATTCCATCTTCGAGTTCACGGCATGTCACACCAAATTTTGCAAGTTCATCCTTCATTGCTTTGATTCGATTGCATTCTTTAACACGCTGGTTGGCAATTCCCCTTATCCTGGTTGTGCCTTTTGCTACTGCGCCTAATACGGAAGCAGTCAAGAAAGCATCCGTCATTGGCTCCATATCAACTTCCTCAATAGCTTGGAGCGACCCGATGGGAGGACCAGTCACGGTAGTAGAGTAATCTGTCTGAACTACCTTACATCCCATTGGTTTTAAAATTTCGATCGCGAACCGAGCATCACCCTGAATAGACTTGCATCCGATGTTTGGAATTGTGCAGGTAGTTCCAGAGATGGCAGCTACAGCGAGTGGGTAAGTCGCTGAGCTAGCATCACTCTCAACCACATACTCTTCGGGATTCTTGTAAACTCCTTGTGGAATATGGTAAGTGTGTTCTTCCGTCTGTGATCGGACGACATGGATCCCGAAAGCTGCCATCATCGCTGTTGTCATATCAATGTAAAGTTGCGAAATGGGTTTCCCGCCAACGAGACGCAGAGTTACCGGTTTCTTGGCGTAAGGAGCGCACATGAGGAGAGACGAGACATATTGAGATGATACAGTAGCGGCTAAATTAATGTCACCTCCAGCAAAACCACCGGAAGCAGCAACGTTGAGCGGGAGGCTGTGTTCCTTCTCAAGGTATTCGATATCAACACCATTAGCACGTAGCGAGTCGACTAATGGACCAATAGGTCTAACTTTCATTCGTGCATTCCCTGTAAGAACGGTAGACTTTGTTGAGGCTGATGGCTTGCACAACGAAACGACAGTTGTAAGGAAACGAGATGCAGTACCTGCATTTCCAATATAGAGTTCCGTAGGGCTGGCATTCAAGTCGCCACCTTTACCTTGAACACAGAGCACTTCACCCGCATCTTCCCATGCATATGTGGCACCACCAAGCTTACCAATTGAAGTAAGCATGAACTCTACATCATCCGAGTGGAGGAGGTTCTTGATGCGGCAAGGGCCAGTACCAAGAGCTGCAAGAACAAGAGCCCTGTTAGAAATACTCTTTGAGCCTGGTGGTGTCACCTCGACATTCAAAGTCTCGGGTACGCCAGGTGTAACCTCGACCGAGTCGGATAAGACGACTCTGATCGCTCGGTCCTCCACGACACTAGCCTTGGGTTCATATGTTTTACCAATGGCGGAAAGTAGAACAATCTTCTTCTTTCTTCCATCATTCTTCTTGTCAACACCCATCTTCTCTAATAGTACATCTACAGGGCATAGCTTCCCTGCCGTGAGCTTTTGAATGCGTTTGTCTGCAAGAGAGGTAGGTAGTCCATAACTCGCTATGCATTTGACGAGACGAGCGACTGCTCCTGGTTTCAAAACTCCTAAATGCCTAGCCAATTCTGCTTCCTTCACCATTCCAATGGCTACAGCCTCTCCGTGTAGAACTTGAGGTGTCAGGATTGCTTCAAATGCGTGTCCAATTGAATGACCGAAGTTTAAAATATTTCGCAATCCACCTTCTCTCTCGTCTGCTGACACAACATCCGCCTTGGTCTTCGCCGAGCCTAGTACTATCCTTTTCAATATATCTCGGATTGGAGCTAATCTTGTAGAGCGGTCTGTGTTCTTGGCTCGAATTGTAGTCATAATGAGATTCGCATTATCCTCGAGTGCGGAGAACTCTGCTTCGTCCCAGATTGCGGCAGTTTTGACCACTTCTGCCATGCCGTTGATGAACTCGCGCACGGGTAAGGTTTCTAGGAATCGCAAATCTATGTAAATTCTTTGCGGTTGCCAAAATGCGCCAACCAAATTCTTTCCCAGGGGCGTATCGATTGCCGTCTTTCCACCAATGGAGGAGTCGACCATGGCCAGCAATGTTGTTGGGACTTGGACAAATCGTACACCCCTCATAAAAGTCGCTGCAACATAGCCAATCATATCACCAATGACTCCTCCCCCCAAAGCAATTATGACCGAATCCCTTGTACATTGGTGCGACAACATCCAATCCTCAATCTCGGCCTTTGTTTCTCGACTCTTGGAATTCTCCCCTGGGGGTATTTCGTAGGTAAGAAGTCGAGGTGTTGAGCTCGATTTGGCAGCAAGTGCCTCGAAGGACTGTTGGAAAGCTGGGACGTAGAGAGGGGAGAGATTGGTGTCTGTGATGAGAACATAGGTAGATGAGGTGAGGTCTGAAAGCAAATCTTCTGCAACGAAACTGCGCCAGATATCGAAATCAACGATGATATCTTCTTTCCCTAAAATTTCAATCCGCGTAGGATTTTCAGGAGTTGTAAATCCCATCTTGAGTTGACTCAATTTCCGGCCTCGAGATGTTGTAAAGGGTTCGTCTTCTCTTTCGATCCTGAGCTGTCGTGGGGTGATGAAGGGACAGTATCTATCAATTGCCCATGGAATCAGCCAGACAATGGTACATCCACTTTATGATTGATCACTTGTACTAAGTAGTAAGAGGGTGAAATAAGGAGAAAGCGTGAGGGAAGATATTGAAGATGTTGGACTTTACAGTCGACAGTCGTCAGTGAGTGACTCAGTAGTGACTCAATGAATTGATCCGGATCCGAAACTTTTTTTTTATTGACAGGGATTTGGATAAAGGGCCAAGATCACAATGCAGGGAGTATATGAGTGAGTATATGAGGATTAGGTCTAGTATTTAGTTCTATAATTTATACGAAATAAATTGAATGTAAAATACGACAATGAACATTTCCACTCTTTTTGGTTTGTTTGTCACTCTGTCACTCACTTTGCTTCTCTCTGAGTTCTGTGCTGATCAACTATTACTAAGCACCCCTCACTCAGCAACTTACCCAAGTACGTACAACTCCGTGTCTATCTTGGATCTTACTTTTCCAACATCTCCGAGGGTGACTGTTTCCATTCCTCCATCGTATGGAGATGACTTGGAGAAGATTTGCATCATTTCCTCCGGTCTTTTGGCTTTTCTCCGAATGAAGAAGGGCTGCCGGATAAGTCCCCCACCCCCCATTCCGCCCACCATTTTATATCGATTAATTATAAAGTTACTAATAGGTGAAAATCATTGTTTTTGGTATAATTCATCGAAATTTAAAATGTATAATAGATAAAACTTTGAATTTTTACAAATTTTCTCATTGATATATTTAAAATTAAAAATTCGATTTTGATTTATATATATTATAGTGGGAGGATTAGATTTTGATAAGATATATAATATTCTATAAGAAGAGAAGAAGATAATAGGCCGACTATATAAGATATAGATGTTTAAGGTATCTTTATTAATGAACCCGTGATAATATAATATTCGATAATAAAAATATTCTGGAATTTAATATAATTCAAGAAAATTATTAAATAAATCTATGAATATCAATATTTATATATATAAAAGAACTAATACTAATATTGAAAGGATTGAAACTTTTTGATAGAAGTATAATAAAATGAAGTTAATGATTTTTATAGATTTAAATACAAAATAAGATTATTCGGGATATTGATTTGGTTTATTTATCTTTTAAAAATTCCACGATTAAACGAATCTACCCTATGAGAATAAGTGAGAGATAGGGGTGATGAGAGACTGTAGTGAGAGATGTGATGTCGAAATGTATGACAATGAGATGTGAAAAGATGTTACGATAGTAACAATTGACTAATTAGGAGAGCTTGGGCCTTATGCAAAAGCGATCAGATTTCATCGAATTAATATGTGATCGAAGCCACCTCAAGATCGTATATATATGCATTGTCAGAAAGCATATGATTAGTTCAATAAGGATCAATGAACTCAATATTGATCTATATTGATTCTCCTGATTAGCTATAAGTATAAAGGTTTATATAAATCAAATAGATTTCCTTTGTATAAAGTTTTGTGTTTAAGATTAATTATTTAATATATTTTACTATTAATTACAAATAGTATATTCTATTTTGTTATTATTTAAATCTTTATTTGATGTCTAATTATAAATCTACTTCAAAAGCTTAAAGCACTTTCATATGATTTAGATAGTTATCTTTGTAACATTTTAAATATTATTATTGTTTCAAATACCGATTCGACAAATAACAACATTATATCTTCCAAAACATTATAATCTAATAATTCTGTTATAATTAATTAGATTATTTTTGAAAGTATCGATAAAGATGGAGATATTGTTATAGGAAGTATTAAAGACCTTAAGGAGATTATTGTCATCAAGATTCTTAAAGTTGCTTTATTAAACCGATTCATAGGTAATTGATAAGAACTAGAAATCTTTCTGCTTCAATTTGAAATCTATTTTCAATTCAATCAGGATAAATTCAATTATAACATTGATAAAAGTGTTTGGGTTGTTTTTTACCTCAAAAAAGAAACTGCTAAATAGATCCAATTCTATTTCAAGGATTATTTCATTAATCTGAATGAGTTTAAAAAGCGAATATACCCAATTCAAACTATCTTTGGGAGATTCGAAGAGTTTAAAAAAGAGATACAACGAGTATTCGGGAATATCAATGAATTATATAACGCTGAATCCAAGATCTATGATTTCAAGCAAATAGGGTCAATAATCAAATATATTGTGGAATTCAGAAGGTATATAGATATTGTTGAATAAAAAAAGAATATGATAATAAATTATTATTAGAAAGGGCTTAAATTTGAGGTCAGGTTAGAATTGGACTGCAATTGCATTTGGGAAGACTTAAACGAATTAATTGAGAAATCTATTAAGGCGGATGAGATGCTTTACGAGTATTAGAAGAAACGCTGATCTTTCAATTTCTATGGAAACCGAGATTATGGTAGATACCATAAGAACAAAGGAAGACCTCGAGAAAACAAACAATTTTATAGAAAATTAATGTAATTGAATGTAATATTCAAGAATAAATTATTTAAGGAAAAGATAGAATAAAGATATAAAACAAATTATGCTTCGAATATAGCAAATCAGGTTATCGGGCTAGGGATTGTCGAAACAAAAGATCATCAAAAGAAGGTTATTATAAGAAATTTGGTAAAAATCAATTCAATATTACTTTTGTATTCTAATTATATACTTTATATTCAATTAAAAACAATAATTATAAATATAAAGAATATTAAAAGGAAATTGATGCAATACTTCGGAACAAAAAAGGTTTAAATGTTATAAATTACTACAAATTGAAGTATCTTTGAATTCCATCATTATTTTTAATCGAAGAAGAATTAATGGAAAAGATAAAAAAAAAACCTATATCAGAATATACTATTATGAGTTGGATAGCCTATTATAATAAAACCTATAGGATTTATTTGTTAGACAAAGAAGCTACAGGATGGTTTCCCTAAAGAAAAGCAAAAAGACCTTATAAAAAGGGAAGGTCGAAAAAATTATCGTTATATAATCATTTAAATAGTCAGTTACACAAAAATGTGGTCAATTATAAAATTGATCAAATTGACCAAATTGATTATAATAAGGTTTTGGATCAAGGACAATTGAATATCATAGGTTAGGTAGGACAGATTTACTGCAACACGAAGATAAATGGATAAGTAATCCAGGTTATAATTGATTCAAGGGTTATAGGAAATTTTATTGTATTAGGAATTGTAAAGCATTTAGGAGTATAACTTCAAACGAAACGAATTTTATATCAATTATAATTAATTGATAAACAATTAACTGGATTGAACAGAAAGATTTCATAGGAGATTCGCTTTTTGTAGATGAATATAATTTAGTATAAAAAGGTTATTCAATTTGATGTTATCTTATTAAAGAATCAATAGATCATTTTGGGGATATTATAATTGAAAACATACAATCCCCAGATTGATTGATTATCGGAAACTATATTATTTCCGAAGAAAAGCGATCGACGAAATATATTAGAATTGGCAAGACTGAATATATACAATAAGGAATTGAAGGCGAATAGTTTTATCGATATAAAATGTTTAATCTAAGGTCTTTCATTAATAATAAAAGAAAATGAACCTTTTATACAAATAAAGAATAAACAAAAGAAATTGTTTGAAACCATTTTTATAAAGAAACAGAACGAGACGCTAATATTGGTATAATACCAGAAGTACAAGAAATTATTCGAAAAAAGAAAAGGCTATAAAACTTTACTAAAACATAAATTATAAGATTATAAGATAATATTGAAGGAAGATAAAACATCTCTATTTGAACCAATTTATCCAATATTAACTTTTGATTTAAAAACATTTAGGGATTATATTACCGATACATTAGAAAAAGGATAGATCAAAGAATTTATCTTATAAACAATTAATCTTGTATTATTTATATCAAAGAAGGATAATACAAAAAGATTATATATAGATTATCGCAAACTTAATGATATAACGATCAAAGATCGGTATCTATTTCCATTAATTACAGAATTAAAGAATCGTTTGGGAAAAGCTAAAATTTTCTTCAAATTTGATCTATAAAACGGATTTTATTTCATTAGAATAAAAAAAGGTGAAGAATGGAAAACAGTATTCAGAATTCGATACAAATTATATGAGTATCAGATTATATTATTCGAATTGATAAATATATCAGCGATATATATATATTTAATTAACAATATATTAAGGAAGTATTTAGATATATATTATATATATTATCTAAATGATATTTTGATATTTTCGGAAATGGAAAAACAATATATTAAAAATATTTATTAGGTTTTATAACAATTAAAGGAAGTAGATCTTCAATATAAATCTAACAAATATAAATTTCATATTACAGAAACAGAATTCCTAAATTATATTATATTCTCCGAAGATTTCAAAATAAATCCTAATAAGGTAAAAGTAGTTATAAAATAAGAATCTTTAATTAGTATAAAGGAAGTATAATTCTTTTTGGGGTTCGCCAACTTTTACCAACGATTTATTAAGAATTATTTGAAAATAATTGTTTTAATAATCGAAACCATTAAGAAAAATCAAGGAGAATTCTGATGGACAAAAGTAGTACAAATAGTATTCGAATCCTTTAAAGAAGCTTTTGTAGGAGAACCAATTCTTAAGGTTTTCGATTCAAAACTATCAATAATCGTAGAGACAGATTCTTCAAATTATATAATAGGTGTAATATTTAGTCAATTAAGCTTGAATAAGAAATAACAATCAATCGTTTATTGTTTACATAAGCTATCGTTAATTGAATTAAATTATGAAATATATGATAAGGAATTATTAACGATAGTAAATGTTTTTAGGGAATGAAGAGTATATTTAAAAGGATCAAAATATATAATGCAAGTATATATAAATTATAAAAACTTGGTTTACTTCATTACAATGAAGGAACTAAATCGATGATAGATCTAATGATCGGAAATCATAATTGTTTACAACTTCAGAATTTCATATATTAAAGAAAACGAAAATGCTAGAGCAGATACTTTCAATTGAAAACCAGAATATTTACAAAACAAAACTTACAAATTATATATAATATTAAAATAGAATAGTAATGTTTTAATTCATAATAAATCATAATTTGTTGTTATTTCAGAAGTAAATTATAATACTATCAAAGATATTATAAAAACGAAATACTCAACAAATGCTATAGCCAAAAGAATCCTAGTTATTCTAGATAATCTAGAATAAGGATTCATTATTAAAAATAGATTCATTCATTTTTATAGCAAATTTTATATACCCTTTAATTTGGCTAAAAATTATATTACAAAATAATATGAATTTTCAATTTATAGGTATCAAGGTATTACAAGAACTTTTGCTAAAATAAGGAGAGAAGTTTATTTTCTAAGAATGAGGACTATAATTGAGAATGTAATTGGGAATTATAATATCTGTATAAGAAATAAAGCTGTCTGATATACACTTTATAATCAACTCAAAACCTTTGAATTATCTACTCAACCTTGGAAATCCATTGTTTAGGATTTTTTAGTAAAATTATTATTATTCAAGGACCCGGTTACTTAAAAGAAGTACGATTTTATATTAATGATAACAGACAAATTAATCAAATTCGTTTATATAATACTATTTTATGAAACTTGGATAATAGATAATCTTGTTTATATATTTATAAGGAATATAATCAGTATTCATAATGTTCCAAACGAAATCATTTCAGATAAAGACAAATTATTTATTTCGAAATTTTGGTTTATTTTTATGGTATTGTTAGAAATCAAAAGAAAGCTTTTAATAGTTTTCTATCTTTAAATAGATAGCCAAATAGAATGATTAAACCAAACAATAGAAGCCTATTTTTGTTATTATATTAATTATAAATAAAACAATTAGATTAAATTATTATTTTTAATATAATTCGTATACAATACTTCAGAAACAGAAACCACAAAAATAATGTTAATATATATTAACTTTGAATTCAATCTATTAGTATATAAATCATTATTGTTATAAGATACGAATACAAATAAAGCTATAAAAGATATCATAGAAATCAAAGAATTTCAAGAACAATTTTCGTTGGATTTACAATTCATCATTTTAAGAATAACGTTGTACTATAATGAATCATATAATATAGGATCTATTTTTAAAAAGGGGGATAAAGTTTATCTTATTCAAAGAAATATATAAACAAAACGATCAAACGATAAATTAAACCATAAGAAATTAGGATTATTCAAAATCGACAAAATAGTAGGACCAATCAATTATAAACTGAAATTACTATATACCATAAATATCTATCCAATATTCCATATCTCAATTTTTGAGAAAGTATTATCAGAAACACCCGATATACTTATATTAGAAATCGAATCAATTAATCCAAACGTTATATACGATATCGAAACAATATTAGATTGTAAATATATCAAAAACAAAATCAAATATTTAATCAAATAATTAGATTATCTATATTTGGAAAATACTTAGGAATTCAAGAAAAACCTCAACTGCCCTGAAAAGCTGAAAGCATTTCATCAATATTATCCAAACCTTCCCAAAAAGGATCTGAAGGATTCAAAAAGGAAAAAGGGTCAAAATCGTTCAATACATTCAAATTAGCTTCAGCAAACATTGACAAATTAATAATCATTTGCTTTTTTTTCTTCCTTAAATACTCATTTTCCAATCTTTCTTTTTCCAATAATTCATTCAATTTGTTTAGAGAATAAACGCTTCGATAAAGCATCTCGGAATTATACTCGTACAATTGTTTCTGCTTCTTATAAATAAGCATTTTGCGATTAAAAGCCTTTTGTTCAATTAATGTAACCGCTTCCTTTTCAACTTCCAAACAAACCTTCTCTTTAGAAAGAATATCTCATTCGGATAAAGAAAGACTGGAAACATTATATTTAAAGAAGCTTGAATATATACATTCTTTACAATACTTCGATTTAGGTAAAGTTCGGTACTTCAAATTATTCTGTTTATATCGAGAGCAAGAAATCATAATATTTCTTTTATTTTTTATTTTTTGATTTAAACGATAACGATTTAAAGTAGTATATAAAAAAGCAACAATAGATATATTGAGAAAAAAAGGAATCTCAATTATATATATTTTCGAAATTTAAATAATCATTCTATTTTATAAAAGAAACTTAGGATAAGCATTAAATTAGAAAAAGGATAGTATTATAATAATAACAATTGATTAATTAGGAAAGCTTAAACCTTATACAAAAGCGATCAGATTTCATCGAATTAATATATGATCGAGATTATCTCAAGATTGTATATATACACATTATCAGAAAGTATATGATTGGCTCAATGAGGATCAATGAACTCAATATTGATCCATATTGATTCTCCTAATTAGTTATAAATATAAAGGTTTATATAAACCAGATGGATTTCCTTTATATAAAGCTTCGTACTCAAAATTAATCATTTAATATACTTTACTATTAATTACAAATAGTATATTCTATTTTGTCATTATTTAAATCCCTACTTGACACCTAATTATAAACCTACCTCGAAAGCCTAGAGCACTTCCACATGATCTAGACAGCTACCCTCGTAACAAAAGACTCATAATGAAGACAATACATAATAAAATAGCATTTCACCATTTATCTAAAAACATTTCTCAAAGATAAAAATGCATACCACTATTACTATTGAAAAGACACCAGTGCTTCCTTCCTCAATCTTTCATATTAATACTATTGAAAAACAGAAACCCTCATAATATTAATCTTCAGAAAACAATCGTATTACCTCCAATATTTCGTACCAATTAATATTTCCACCCCATAGCAATCATAGCCCCGCCTCTGGTCCCATTTCCCCAACCCCGTAGAGGTTCTTACAACATCGTATCCACCATTGAAGAAGATCATTACCAACAAGTCGACGAGGAGGAATATCAGTGCTACCGAGGAGCTTGCATATGTTTTGAACCTCTTCGCTATATAAGGGTACTATTAGCAGTATTCAATAAGGGTGGAGGTATAAACGTACAGTCCGAGACTCTCAATAGCCAAAGTATTCAATGGTGGGTCGGGCAATGGTTGATTGAAACCATAATCCTCATCGACACTAACCAAACTCCACAACTCGTGACTTTTCGCAAGCATTGCTATTCCTGATCCTGAGAGGAATTAATATTTGAATCATATATATAAATATTGAAGAAAGGAAGGAAGGAAGTGTATAATAATAAACCCTACTTACATGGCAGTTGTATATCCACGTTCCTTTCGGATCGTTTCTACGATTCTGGCGTTACTCTCCGCGATGTTTTCAATTATACGTTGCTCCATATCTTTTAGATCAGTTGATAGATCGACCACATAATTCTTCATAGCATTGAAGGAATTATGCACATTGGTATAATTGGTGATTGCTTGCTGGTTACTGAGGTTGGTGATCTTCTTGACCTCGACACCTAGATTGTTAAAGCTTTCTTTGATACCATTGATAGATTTGTCGATTGCATCTTTATCAGGGAGAGGTCCAGGCGCGGGAAGTTCATTGAGACTATCGATCATCTCTTGACAATGTTGGCTAGCCTGGTTTAATAGTTGTGTTCGTTCAGCGAAAGGAATTCGGTCAGGAGCAGCACTTGGACTTGGTTGATTTGCCTCTCTATCTTGTTGATTCTGGCTTGGACCACCTCGCGCACCTCGATTTCTTCGAGACTGCCGACTAGCTCGAGTATTTCGATTCTCATCTTGGGACATGATGAAATAATACAAAAGTGCGTTTCTTAGTGAGGAATGTGGAGTGCTTTGTAGAGTGAATATTGTGGAGTAGAGCAGATAGTGTATATTTTGGATAATGAATAGTCATAAAGAATAGTTATAAATAAGGTTTTTGTTTACCTTTTTAGTGTACCTGCAGATTCCATTGTTTACCAGCTAAAATCCGATCGGGGAATCAGGGACGGACGGGCCAACTGAAATGGTTCACCAGTCAACCGAATCATAACATCAGCAGAGTTCCATTATTAATGTATTCATTCAAAGCCTAAAAAATCTTCCAGATCACCATAGCAACTATAGCCAATTTGAGTGACACCTCTCTTCTTTCGATTTAGATCAATAAATCTTTTAAACTCTTTAAAATCCAATTGAAGCTCTTTCTTAATTAACTTTAATGAAATCTCGAATAATCTATTATCAATCAAACTTCCTTATATTTATGTTTGAGATTGTATTAATTTTAATTAAAGATATAAAAAGATTAGCTTATAAAAATATACTTTTAAATATAAACAATTATATACTTCGGATAACAAATGAAGTATTAAACAAATATCGATATACGAAAAAAACCCAATTATATTAAAGAAAAATACTTATTAAATAAAAGGCTTTTGATATACTATCTTAATAAAAAATTGATATTTAGATTCAATATAATAAATATTAAAAAGAAGAGAATTCTAATAAAAAAGTATCTTCTAATCGATATTATAATTATCACGGAGCCAAGTACTCTACTATTAAGCTATATAACTCTAAAAGAGTATATATAGTTTGATCAATATCAAATCTATTATATAGAATTATAATTAATCTATAATATTATTTCCTTCTTTAATATCGATTGGAATAAGTATAATAGGATTCTTATTCTCTAATCTGGATAGTATTATAAGAATTCTATAATAGTAATTGATTATATATTTAAAAGTGAATGGGATCACTTTTCTCTAGTTAATCGGATTCTATTACGAAAAGTCTTTAGATAAGATTAAACTAATTATTATAAAGTCAAGTACTTTATTATTAAACTATATAATCTTAAAAGGGTATATATAGTTTAATCAATATCAAATCTATTATATAGAGTTATAATCAATCTATAATAATAATATATATAGAAAAACAGATTATAATATAAGAATTTATCAAAATAATATAATAGATTTTAAATTATTAGATTCTTAATAATTTCAATTAATTGATTCAATTATTGTTAAATAATATAGATTTAAAATAATTGAATAATATAAAAAATAGCGATCCGGTAATATTAGCGACTGTTATAATGTCACGGGGATAACTCACGTGACCACGTGATTACCACATGACTATAGAAAGGGAATCTAATCTTTCCTGGCGATAGACCGGAAGATGAAAGAATCTTTGTTTATGAATTAGTTGTCTATATAGGAATCCCTTCACCCTTTATAATAGAAGAGTAAAGCTTAGTTCTGTATATAATATAACCTTATGGATTATCAATTCTATATATCCTCTACTTGAATACAAAACCTGATATATAGATTCACTACCCGTTCCTAGCTAGATCATGTGTGGCTGCCTTAGGCATCTACACTATATTATATAATCGGTGCTCTTTCTAAACATCTTCTTCTCTTTTTATAGAATATTATAACGTGGTTTATCAGTGTATATATTATATCAGTGTATATACCACTTTCACCTCGATTTACACTCTTTAACTTCAACACGCGATTTATTAATCATTTATCATATAATCGAATAATAAAGAAAGCCAAATACTTTTGGTTATCGAAGTTATCGAAAAAGATAAAAAACTTTCGATTCAGAAGGTTGCTAAACTATATAATATTATATATATAACATTTATTCGAAGAATAAATGGAAAAACTTTTATTATTGAATTTCGATTATAGAATCTGAAATTTATTGAAATAGAAAAGGAAATGATTATTTTATATATTCTTGGTATAGATTCAAAAGGTTTTCCTTTTAAACTGAAAGGGGTGGAAAATATAACGAATTATATTTTCGAATTAAAAAAAGGAAAAATTATTGGAAAACTTTAGATATATCGATTTGTAAAGCATTATAAAGAATTAAAGATATGTTTTAATTATATTTATAATTTTTAAAAAATTCTTTGTAAAGATTCTAAGTTCATTAAAGAATAGTTTTGATTGATTGTGAATATATAAATGAAATATGGTATTTTGAATGGAGATTTTTATAATTTCGATGAAACAAGCTTTATAATAAGGATTATATATACAATAATAGTTGTTATTAGTGTTAAAAGATATAGCAGAAGTAAATCAGTACAATTAGACAATCGAAAATAAATTATAATAATAATATATAGAAATAGAAAAAATGAAATTATTCCTTTATTCTTAATGATTCAAAGATAGATTTATCTTTCCAATTGGTATACCGAAATTGATCTTTCTGTGAAATAGATTATTAAATCTATATTTAATAGATAGACAAATAATAAAATAGATTTAAAATAATTGAAATACTTCAATAAATATACTAAAAATCGAAGAAAGAGCAAATATCGAATACTAATATTTAATAGATATAAAAGTTATAAATCAATAACTTTTCAAATATATTATAAAAAAAACGATATTATATATTTATATTTATTAATATATTCAAATCATTTAATTTAACTATTTGATATTAATTGTTTTGATAATTTGAAATGTTTA
>NGKH01000053.1:51815-78226 GCA_002162575.1 Sclerotinia glacialis | reverse complement strand
TCGTAACTAATAGTAGAGTATACTAAATGATTGATCTTGAGCACAAAGCTTTATACAAAGGAAATCCATCTTGATTATATAGCTCTTTGTCTTCTTTGGACAGTTAGGACAGCTGAGCGCTTCTGGAGCGCTATCGTTCTAGAGCTGTCCATCACGTGATGCTGTATACACCTGAAGCTTTCCTGTTTGTATATTCTGATGGTATATGCATATATGATCCTAGGGTGATCATAATCACATACTAATATAGTCGAATCGTATCTTGTTTGCACATGGCCCAAGCTTATACAAACACGTCAGCTGTTACCTTCGTAACATAACTTTTCTCCCTTTTGATTCGAAAATATAATTCGTTATATTTTCCATTTTTTTCAATTTAAAAGGAAAATCTTTTGAATCTATATTAAGAATATATAAAATAATCATTTCTTTTTCTATTTCAGTAAATTTCAGATTCTATAATCGAAATTCAATAACAGAAGTTTTTCCATTCATTCTTCGAATAAATATTATATAATTTAACAACCTTCCGAATCGAATTTTTTTTGTCTTTTTCGATAACTTCGATAACCAAAAATATTTGGCTTTCTTTATTATTCGATTATATAATAAATAATTAATAAATCGCATATTGAAGTTGAAAAGTATAAATCGAGGTGAAAGTGATACATATACTGATATGGTGCACGCACTAATAAACTACATTATATAAGAAGAGTTATTTTCTTATTAGAGTTATAATTTCTAATTATATAGATCTATAATCGTACTTGTTATATTTAATCTAATAATAGATAAGAAGATTCTTTAATTATAGACTTTATTATTATATAATATATGAAATATATATAATATCAAATATATAAGAAATCCATCATTTAAGTATATATACTAATAATACTATAACTAATAGTCCCTCGAAAACCACAGCCTTTACACCACTACTAAATTCAATATCCCCTCTAAGCTCGCCAAATTCATTTGACTCCTCTTATATTTCTATCATCTATCATTATACTATAAGCGTTCCTTCTCAAGGAAACCCTTAATTCATTCCATATCCGCAACTCCATTAACCAGATCCCCAAGTGTCACGGCGCCAACTACATGTTCTGTAGCTGCCTTTCGTGCCTAAGGCTCCCATCACTAGCGCGCTCTACTTCCTATAAGTAGGGCCTCTTCCTTCCATAGTCCTTCTACCCTTATGGTATAATATAAGTCTTTACCTGTACCTTGACACCAAGTAAACTTAAAATACAATACCGTCTCTCCTTAACTTAAAATAAACTATTGAGTAGAATAGACAAACTGCGTATCTTTCCCCTTTTCATATTTTACACACGTGTATTTAGCGGCTGCGGCGATGGGGATAGAAGTTTGAGATTGGGGGGCGCAGGTAGAGAGGACTTGATCAAAGATCGTTTGGTTGAAAGAATAATCCTTTTGGTTTAGGAAAGAAAAAGTATCAGAGCAGGAAAGGGTTATATTATACTCGATAGGTAAATTCTGTTTGTTTAGATTTTTGTGATCAAATGATATAGCGAGATCCTCAGTGTGAGGATATTGCCTGAACTAATACAAGACCGACGCCACCAATAATAATGACAAAATCTGCTCCTATATTAAAGATAGGGGGTAGATAGCTGTCTTGAGCATATATAAGATAGATTTATTACTTATTATCAAAGAGAATATTTGTGTAACCTTGGTTTGATAATCGTCAAGATTTTCAAAAAGTATTATATTTTTCTTTTTTAAATTATATTAATTGCCGCTCTAAATCCTTCTCTTTTATAATCAATCAACTCTTTATATATATATATACAATATTTAAACATCAATTAATTCTCATTCTCCTCTCACCCAGCCCTTTATCATCCTATCTCATTCCCAAAAATAAATGCGCGCACATTTGAGCACAATTCACACCTTATATATCCCTCCGCCATGGCAAACAAAGAAACCCAACCTCACCCCCCATCCCATTGGCCAACCCAAGCCAGCCAAGCAAACCAGCGGCCACAACATCCCAAACTGGTAACAGTCCTGTATCCAAGACCAAACGACTGCATATTGAGCACATTTTATATGGTCCGTCTAAATCCTTTCTATTTGGGCGATGTCTTGATGATTTGTGAGAAGAAGGCTTTGGGGGGAGTGAATGGGATAAATATTTCGATGGGATGGAAATGCGCTTATATTGAGCAGGTTATGAGGGAATTGGAATTAGTTTGATTACCTTGGCTTGGTGATGCTTGTTTACTGATTCCTGTTTATGTGCTTTCCATATATTGAAAATGGTTTCTTGAAAATATCTCACAAACAACATCAGTCGGTCGATCTTAAATTTCGAGTTAAACTTTGGATTTCATTTCTTGAAGGAAAAACACTTAATTCTTTTGAATCCTTGAAGAAATTTACAATTTCCTAGGTCTATCGACAGACAAAGTTAAATTGCATATGGCTGCCATTAAGCTCTTCCTCCTTTTCTCCTTCTTCTCGTCCCTCGTATCCGCTCACTTCTCACTCGATTACCCCCCTGCGCGCGGCGATTCCTTCCTCCCTCCAGCTTCCCAATGGATCTATCCATGTACGTAGCACTGCCGCCATATCTCCACCTTCTCTTCACAAATACTAAAACTCCTCTTTAGGTGCAAACATAAACACCACTGATAACCGCACTCTCTACCCCACTGGTTCCTTCCCCATTGGCCTCAACCTACATCATCACTGGACATATATATTCATAAATCTCGGTATATCTCCTCATACCCTCTCCTTTTCCTCATTTCCTGATCCGAAACTAATAACCCCTAGCACTCGGCACAAATGGCTCTTCCAACTTCAATATCTCGCTAACCCCCGCCCCTCTAAATGCCACTGGATCAGGCTACCTCTGTCTCTCCGACTTCGATCTACCCTCCGATGTTAAACTCGAGGATGGATTGAATGCTACGATTCAAGTAGTTACTGTTGGAGAAAGTGGTAGTGCGCTTTATAATGTAAGATTTTACTTTTTGACTTTAGAACTAGAGGAGAAGATGAAGCAGAAGAAAACTAACAACAAAACAGTGTGCAGACATAACCTTCTCCAGCAACACCACCGCCCTACACGCTCTGGACAATTCAACTCAATGTCCCACTACCCCTGGCATCACAGTCACCACACTTACTGATAAACCAAATGGTATCTCCAACTCCAGTTCCACAGGTACAAGTTCTAGCCCCTCCAGCTCTAGCACTTCGAGTGGATCGAAGAATGCAGGTATTTCTCTGAGCGCTACTGTTGTATTTTTGAGTGCTTTAGGTGTTGCTGGACTTTTAGCTAGATAACTATATAGTTGTCTAGTTGTTTAGATGAAGGCCTTGAGGGAAAAGGGAAAGGAAATTGGGAATTACTATGGTGAAGAAAGAAGCAAAATGGTAATAATTCGCAGGAGCATTCAGATACTAGATTTTAAATTGATATGAGGAAAAACAAGCATCGAGTTAAATCACATCAAAGCCTTCCAAGCTCGAGTATCCATCCTTTCTAATCCCAAGAAATCAACCACTAGTCCTAGATGATCTACGCCCCAGAATCCCTCCGTTTCGCCTGAGCTGTTGGTGCATACCATCCACTATTTTGGTTTGTGTCAGCATATACTCATTTCCACCTATCTTTATTATCCCTCTATCATCACTTCCCAAATATGAATAAAAAGGAACTCACCGGCAACCCAAAAGCCCCATCCTCTACCGCCCTCGCAGTGTTCGCCTGCAACGATTCTTTTCCCTTCCCCGAGATCTCTTTCAACACCAACTCCAACATTTCCTCTCCAATCACCTCTCTCAAAACCTTTTCCAATACCCCAGGGCCCGAGATTACCTTCCCCTCTACCCAATATAAACTGTAAAACCTATCCAGGCAGTTACACAAAACTTCATACGCTTCATCCTTGTCAAACAAAAATGGTAATACACATAGTGCACGTTGAATTTCAAGTGTATTATGCGGAAACCCCGCGGGTATGTTTGTGGTCATAGGTATGCCAAAAAGAGATGCCCAGCGGAGACGTTGTCGGTTGGCCCATTTACCTTTATCTGAAAAGGGGGTTGGTGTTAGTGGTAAATAGTTCCAAAGGGAGAAAAAAAGAGGAGACCAACTTTTGACAGCCAAAGGCGGAATACCCCCAACTTCATTTATAATACCGACCAAGGAAACAGGTACGTATTCGATATTGCATTTTGAAAATGTAGGATTGTTCTAGAGGATGAGATTTGTTAGTCATTTGCCTCGTCATACAAAGCTTAAATCAAAAGCAGGCTCTTCATTCGACCTGCACATTCCAGCGAGTATCATTCCCCTACCTCTTTTCCATCTGCCAACGTACCGACCTACCACCGAATCCTCCATTTTCCATACTCCAAACCCCAAACTCCAAACCCAAAAACAAGAAAGAATGGCACACTAACCCTCAAAATCCAATAAGCCTCATAAGCCATCGGACTAAGCGTATCAACATAGAATGTGATATTCAATCTCGCCTGCATTTCCATTCCTCCCACCTTATCCGTCGCTACTGTATCCATATCGATCGATATCTCCTTGATGACGGGATTTTAGTTTGGAATGATTCAACCTTTGAACTAGCAACTCGAAACTCCTAAGTACCTCGGTTATGGGGAGTAGGGGGGAACTGTACCGCTATCGGATATGGGCTCCATACCTGCTACCGTGTAGGGAGAATACAATAATAGCATAATGTAAAGACTTTGGCATTTTCATTTCTATTAATATATCTATCAATCTATACATTACGCACGTGACCTTAATTGACCAATCACGCGGCTCTAATTTTTTGCCCCTTAAACTTTTGATTATTAATCGAAGCAATTGATCATTAATCGAAGCAATGATCATTAATCATTGAAGATAAAATGGGGGGATTTCTGGAGACGACGATCAGGTCAATTGGTCCAATATAGCCTCAATTCATCCCTGTCATTTAAGCATTTTATAATGCGAACTAGAATAAGTAACATTGCCAGAATTTTGCTTTGCAATACAATTATATATTCCGAAAAGCCCTTCCATCTCCATATTAAATCGTGCTTTCATTTCATCTAATTATCGAAAAACATCTAATTTTGGTCTTAATCATACTTCTTATTCATTCTAGGTGGGTATCATGGTGTGCTAGGTAATCTAGGGTAATCGTAGCGGAAATCTATCATAACAATGTAAAGGAAAGCAACATTCCCCCCCCCATCTTGATCCTGTTCCCAAAAGCAAGATCGCCTTCCCATGTCCGTATACGCATATGCCCCAATAAACACCTCCTTCCGTAAACATGACTAACTGTACTCCTCGATCCCCAATCCCAAAAAGCAAGCAAACCCAATTTCGAAATACACGTGCATGTATCCCATCTATTTTTGACTCTTCTTTCTCGCCATCATATTTGGCAAGGTATTCATCTTCCCCGGTTTCCTCCCAATTTCCACACACAACAAACGGATAAAATCCCCATTGGTCCAATAAGCGCCATGAGCTGAAAACATATCAAAATACTTATTAGCCAACATGCCCGGACGATTGCCCAAGATCCAATCGACCTGACCATTCTCATTCAATTGACAGAATTTCTTTTCTGCTATTTCCTCAGCCGTAAAATCATGAACTTCCATTTCCATTTGAGAAGGCATCTTGGTGATCGTAGCAGGTCTGGGCATTTCACCAACAGGAGTTTCTACACTCTGAGACATACCAGCAGCAGATTTCATAGCGTGGGTCACTGCTGTCATGAAACTGCGCGAAGAATCTGGTACTTCTGCTTGTTTAAGATTTGCGCCGTATTTCGCATCTACACATGCGTTGAGGCAATACGCAATAGGATCATTGCAATGCATGATGTTGTAGAGGTTATCAACTGCCAAGCAGCCAAATGTACCTGCATCACCAAAAATGTCCTTACTACTGCCATTTTCGATTTCACAGCCAGGCTTATAAATACCCTTTCTAGGTACTAAAGATTTGCTTTCGAGTAAAAGGAAGAAAGCACAGGGACTCCCGGCGAGGAAGCAATTTGTGGTTTGGAAATCGAAATATCTGGTATTAGGCCTCCATGAAAGCTCGGCTGGTAGGGTGGTAGGTTGCCTACTCAATACTTCAAGGGCCATGACACTACCAAGGGAGTGTGAAATGATGTGAACCCGACCATTGTGGTGAAACCCAGGATTGTTCTTACACCAAAGACGGTATATGCGGTTAGCTTCGGCAACCAAAGCTGCAATCATCTTGTGCTTGTGCCCGGACATGTAATAGGGAACATCCAACATCACATCCGAGATTAGTTGGCGGACTTTTGGAATTGTTTGCTGAGTGATGTCATTGAGAGAGTAATCACATCCAGCACGCTCTTTGTCTCCAGGCTTTCTTGGTCCACCGTCTTCAAAAGAAAGGGCTGCACGCCAGTTTACAGGAAGCACAGCAACATCACCCATGTCTTCTCGGAGCACCTTCTTCACATCGTTATTGGTGAGTTCACGCTTCATCTCGCAACGGAAGCCGTTGACTGCAGATGTGAAACTAAAGCTCTCTATGCGCTCCGAAATTTTCTGGCCAATACCGTGAATGACCAGGCACAGATCAGTCACCTTTTCAGGTTCATCTTGTGCCTTACAAGCTGGACACACATCCAATATATTATCATAATTGCTTTGCTTAGCTATTTTGCTTTGTGCTTTCGTAAAAGTGGTTGATTTCTTCGAGGGATAAAGCTGATTCCATGCCTCGCGATTGAATCCACGAACGACAGCTACACCGACACAGACACCACTTTTGATTTTGGCGAGAGGTCGACGCCCGTAATAAGCGGAAGGGCAGAGACTGGGCTTCAAAATGAAGGCTTCCTCACAGTTCTTATATATGACTTGAGAATTTGGGTATTTTTTGCTAATTGAAATGGTCGCACTTGGCTTGGCATCTGACTCTTCAACTTTGCCTTCTGCGGCAGCTTCACCTTGGAAGCAACGCGCTGCGCAATGAGGATCTGCGGAAAGAATATGTTTGGAAGTATCATAGCCGGAGGTTTTGGGTTCTTCTTCTTTAGGCCAGAGACGGTGAACAATTTTCTCTTCGCCTTCTGGGCCAACTTCAATTGCGGAATTAAGTTGATCATACCATGTCTGAGACCAACATTCATTCTCCCTATAGCCCTCCTCTAACTGATTGGCGACAGCTGGCTCAACGGGACACATGGTATCTTTATAAAACCAAGTACCATATGTACAAATATACCGATTGTTGACAGGTGACCAATAGATCGGCTTCATGAACAAAGACGGTAAAGTGACCGAATAAAGCCTGCATGTCCCAACAGGTACGTCCAATTGACATTTCGGATGATCTTTATGCTTGTAAGCTTTGCATCCTTCAACTTCCATGTCTTCTGTAGGATCGCGCTCGTGTGTTATTTGAGAATCAGGGGAGCGCCCTTCGTCACATGTAGCATAATTCTGAGACGGAGGGGCTTCGCCACGAGCGGGAAGTTTCACAAATGGCTTTCCTGTTGTACCAGATCCGGCTGGTTGTGCGCTTTTGGTGTATACGTTGCCATTCCCGGCTACGAGTACATTAGGTTCGGATGATTGCATAAGAGGTTCACAGATACACTTATCATTCGCAGCATCTCCTTGGTCGGGAATCTTGTGGTTGGCAGGTAGGTCTTCGTCGGAGTCGTCATATAATCTGCCGTCTGGTTCGGCCGTACCATCTGCCTGCCGTCTACCGAAGAACTTTCCCCTACCTTTGGAATTCTTGCTCGTTGTACCTACATTTGGTTCCACGTCTGGATGGCCATCAGATGCTCCAGAATAATCCTGGAATTGATTGTCATTAGACTTGGACTTGTGTAGGTGCCTGGACGGTCCTGAAGAATGCTGGGCATGGTGCTGGTGAGAATGCGACTTGATTGTAGACGGTCTAGTCGAGTATTCAAACTGATTGTCGTTGGACGTGGATATTTGTATGTGAACAGGTGATCCAGTAGAATCCTGAACTTGGTTCTTGTTGTGAAGCGACTTATGGACGATAGCGGCAGCTTGCCGTTCCAAGTCAGTGCAGCACTCGGAAACATTCTTAGAGGACGTCTTCAACGCAGGCCTCTCGAGATTCTGCTTCTCAGTTTTTTGCCTCTCAGGAACTTGCCTGCCGTCGGGGTGGGGTCCATCGCAGCAGCTTCCAAACCTTGATACGGACTGGGATTGATCTTGCTTGGAAGAATTATTGCCCCTAGTCTCATCGCAGCAACTTGGGATTCTAGTACTTGCTTCCGTAACTTTCGATGAATCGAAATTGCTCTTGTTACAGTTGCCTGAGAATACAGTCTCGGCTTCTGATTCTTTTCGCCTCGAAAAGTTGTCGGTTTTGCTCTCATCGCAGTCGTCAGAAAATGTCGTTTCAATTTCGGATTCCTTTCGCTTACAAGAGTCATCAACCTTACTCTGATCGCAACTGCCCGAGAATATAGTTTCGGCTTCTGATTGTTGTCGCTTGGATGTGTTGCCATTATTGCTGTCGTCGCAGCAACTGGGTATTCTTGAGACTAGTGAAGTTGGGTCGTCCTTTTCTTCCCCAGCACAGCATTCGTCTTTCTGGTCCTCGGATGCCTCGGAATCCTCGGATTCTTCCGTTTGGTGGCGTTGATCTCTGGAGAATGAGGCCGAATTTGGCTCTCCTAGCTGTTGGTCAAACCAGGCTCTTGTCTCTTCCACTTGAGCTGTTTCATTTTGATCGTCAACAGCAGCTGCAACAGCCTTTCCCTTATTCTTCGACTTCATCTTAACAAGCTCTTTCTCCTTAGTTTGCTCAGCACAAATGTTATCTTCTGGGTCAAGTTCTTTTTCAGACTTTGCCCTTTCAGATATACCTCTCTTACAATGGTGTTCCCAATGTTTAGATCGCTTGATTTGATCTAAGTTTTCTTCCCGAGGGACCTCCTCAGTACACAAATCCCCAGGCTTGGGATCGTTGGATTTACTTTCTCCAGACTTGCTCCTTCTGTGCTTTGAAGGTTTGAGCAACTCGGCGGGGATCGACTCGGCAGGGCAATTGTATATTGGTTTAGATTCCTGGAATTTTTCAATTATGCACTCTGAGTCTGCTAATGGCTGCTTTGATGAACAACCGGGTTCCGGATCTTCCTCTATTTCAGACTCTTTTCCAGACCTTTCTCTTTCAGATCTTCCCCTGCTGCAATTGTGCTCCCAGTGTTTGGACCGCTTGATTTGATCAGTAGTTTCTTCTTTAGGATCCTCTCTGAAATTGGATTTGACGATCGATTGTAAAGCAGGCTGTTTGTCGTCGGTCTGCTGAACGGATATGTTGGGTTGGTAGGTTTGGGTTTCGAACATCACTTCTTGTGGAGCTTTCGGGCAAGATGCACATTTGCACCTACCCGCCTTCTTTCTGCACCAGAGATGACTTCCCTTGCAAGGGCAACCAACAAATTCCGGAGTATGTTTTCCCGCCTTTCCTTCTGCATTATGATCCTGGTGGCTGTTTGCAGCCTCCGAACCGACTTGGTGTGGCTGCGTTACCGATCCAACCGTTGGCTGGTATGTCTCAGGGTTTGCTCTAGTCGGCTTCAAGGATTCTTTCAACTCCTTGACCTCTTGCTTGATCTTAGGCCTCAAACCAGTAACACCAAACCTCTTGTCTGCTGCCGGCTCGATTCCTACTTTAGGCCTACATGTCCGGCTGTGACTTTTGCGATCCCGCTTCGAACCCATTCCCAGCCATGCTTCCAGGAGCGCCGTATTATCACCTTTGGGGAATGGTCGAGGAGGATATTTTATATTCTTGGAGTCGGCGGTTGGAGGTGGTAAAGCCGTGAAAGGATCATCGAGAGGAAGGGGGGAGCAGTAGAAGAACTGTGCTTTCATTGGAGGCCTTTTCTCACACGGTTTGCGGACCTGCTCGCTGCTGCTGGGAGGGGCTAGGTCGCATCCTCGCCCTAAGGTATGAATAGGTTGAGACATGTTGTCTCGTACTGCTCAGAATTAATCAGCGGTTTTCGCGGAATGGATGAAAGAATGCTGGCAAACTTACTGTTATAAAAAAGGTAATATTAGGTTATTAGAATGATTATAGGAAATAAATACTCGTCTGCGGACGTGTTTGTCGTCAAAAAATCAGAAGCAGAGACGGTATAGTGATGCAGATGGCGGTGTAACTGGTGGTAAAGTGTAAAGAATGTAAAGAGAATGATAATGTAGACGAAGGAGAATAGGAAGAGAGAGAAATAAAAGAAGCCATGAGCAACCAAAAGTGTCGCTGCCAATATCAGGCAAGCGTAAGATAGGAAGGATGTACCTACTTTGTAGTTGTGTTCCCTTCAAGAGGCGTGGAAGGCAACTACGATTCAGACGTGTATGAGTACAAGTACAGATACAGGTACAGCGGACTTTCTGTGTGAGATGACGTCGGCTAGGTTAACCTCACGGCCCGGCGCTTTGGGATTGGGAACAAACATCACATGTCCCCGTTAATTAATAATTAATACTCAATAGGTGGGTTAAATCTCTTGGGAAAATACATTCAAAACTTTATCATGGTTTGTTTGGGAATAGCTTCATATACGACTATCGCAGTACGAGTTTTTTCTTTTGCATGGGAACGGTTATATTCAAATCTCGTTAAGTCGGATGATGGTAATAGCCATTTGTCAATAGGTAGGTGCCTTTGGATCATATTGAGCCTCATAAATGTGCTGTGACCCCGCTTTGGAGGGCAAATCACTACCTATCTCTGAGACTGCACATCACAATCTCGATATTTGGAAAATAAAAGCAGATCAACACGTACCTTGAAAACTAACTTTGCAAAGGAGAGGAGTCTAGGGGAGGCACATGCAAAAAAAGAGATATAGGTATCGTCTTTTCTTTGAGCTAGGATAGATACGGCCTTAAGTTGAACTATTCCTGACTGAAAAGGCTTACCTCAAATTATTTGAAAGGCTGATTCACAGCCTCGATATGACTCAGGTTGATTGGTCGTACACTAATCAATTTTGACTCACGAAATTCATTGCCGCGCCCTTGTCCCATCCCCGCCAAATATATATATATATATATATATATATATCTATCCCACTGGACTTCTTCCAAACATCTTTAGACTTTCCATAATTCTAACACAAGAAAATATGGATTTCCCAAAAGAGGAAGAAGAAGTTCTCAGGAAGTGGAAGGAGATTAAAGCTTTCGAGCGACAACTCGAGTAAGTCAACTTGCATATGCAATAGTTGAAAACAAGATCAATATGTTCTGACCTGGTTTCTTTTCATTATAGGCTTTCTGAAGGAAAACCTCGATATACATTTTACGATGGACCTCCTTTTGCAACTGGTTTGCCCCACTATGGTCACTTACTCGCATCCACCATTAAGGATATTATTCCTCGATATTGGTCAATGAAAGGATATCATGTTGAGAGACGTTTTGGGTGGGACACACATGGCTTGCCGATTGAACATGAGATTGACAAAAAGTTTGGTATTTCTGGAAAGGATGCTGTCATGAAGATGGGTCTTGCAAAATACAACGAGGAGTGTAGAGCTATTGTTATGCGATACTCGTCGGAATGGCGCACAACAATTGACAGGTTAGGCCGTTGGATCGATTTTGATAATGACTACAAGGTAAGTTCTGATAGGAGCGATCGACATTTCCAGGCTGACATCCTCAGACAATGGATCCAAAATTTATGGAATCGGAATGGTGGGTTTTCAGCGAGATCTTCAAGAAAGGATCTGTCTACCAAGGTTATCGAGTTATGCCATACTCGACAGTTCTCACCACAGCTTTGAGTAATTTCGAAGCAAATCAAAATTACCAAGATGTCACTGATCCAGCGGTTGTTGTATCTTTCCCATTATTGAAGGATCCTTCCACATGCCTCCTGGCATGGACAACTACTCCTTGGACACTTCCGTCGCACACTGGCTTAGCCGCGCATCCAGATTTCGAGTACGTAAAAATTCACGACGAAGCATCGGGAAAGAACTATATTCTGTTAGAAAAATTACTCGGTACACTTTACAAGGATCCGAAGAAGGCCAAGTTCAAGATTGTGGAAAAGATCAAGGGTAGTGACATGCTTGGTTGGCAATATGAGCCGCTTTTCGACTATTTCTATGAAGAATTTAAGGACTATGGTTTCAGAGTCTTTAACGCTGCATACGTCACTGATGATAGTGGTGTTGGTATTGTTCATCAAGCACCAGCTTTCGGAGAGGAAGATTACAATGTTGCAATGGAGAACGGTGTCATCAACGAAAAGCGACCAGCTCCATGTCCAATCAACGAGACCGGCCACTTCACTGAGCAGGTTCGGGATTTTGCAGGTCAACATGTCAAAGCAGCCGATAAAGCTATCATTAAATATTTGAAGGGTACCGGAAGGCTAGTTGGTGAATCAACCATCAGGCATAGTTATCCTATGTGTCCACGATCGGACACCCCCTTGATCTACAGAGTTGTTCCTTCTTGGTTCATTAGAATTCCAGAAATTGTTCCCGCTATGTTGAAGAATATTGAAGGATCCCACTGGACTCCCTCGTTTGTCAAGGAAAAGCGATTCGCCAGTTGGATCGAAAATGCACGTGACTGGAACGTTTCGAGAAACAGGTATTGGGGTACTCCAATCCCCATCTGGGTCAGTGATGATTACGAGGAGAAGGTGTGTATTGGTAGTATTGCCGAGTTGAAGGAACTTAGTGGCTATGAAGGCGAGATAACCGACCTCCATCGAGACAAGATCGATCACATCACCATTCCTAGTAAGATGGGCAAGGGCCAACTGAAACGAATTGAGGAGGTCTTTGATTGTTGGTTCGAGTCTGGCAGTATGCCATATTCCAGTCAACATTATCCTTTCGAGAACAAGGACAAATTTGAGCAATCCTTCCCTGGTGATTTCATTGCTGAAGGCCTTGATCAAACCAGAGGATGGTTCTATACCCTTCTTGTCCTGGGTACACACTTATTCGGTGTTTCGCCTTTCAAAAACTGTGTTGTCAACGGAATTGTTCTTGCAGAAGATGGCAAGAAGATGTCAAAACGTCTGAAGAATTATCCTGATCCTGCTATTGTCATGGACAAATATGGTTCTGATGCTTTGCGTTTATATCTCATCAATTCCCCAGTTGTAAGAGCCGAGCCATTGCGTTTTAAGGAAGCTGGAGTGAAAGAAGTTGTGAGCAAGGTCCTTCTGCCTTTGTGGAACAGTTACAAGTTTTTCGAAGGACAGGTAGCACTATTGAAGAAGATGGAGAATGTAGATTATGTCTTTGATCCTTCTGCCGAGGCTACTAACACTAATGTTATGGATCGATGGATTCTTGCCAGTTGTCAAAGTCTTCTTAAGTTTGTAAATCAAGAGATGGCAGGTGAGCTTACCCTTGAAAAACTCCTTCTGTGACTTATAGTATAGCTAATAGATTAAGGTTACCGACTCTACACTGTCGTTCCTAGATTACTGGATCTCATCGACAACACCACAAATTGGTACATTCGTTTCAATCGTAGACGTCTAAAGGGTGAATATGGTCTAGATGACACTAAGCACGCCCTTAACACGCTCTTCGAGGTTCTATTTACCCTAACAAGAGGACTCGCACCATTCACACCATTTCTTACAGACAACATTTATCAACGGCTGTTACCTCACATTCCCAAGGAGTTACAAGCTGAGGATCCACGAAGTGTACATTTCTTGGCCTTCCCCGATGTAAGAGAGGAGCTCTTTGATGCAGAGGTTGAGCGTCGTGTAGGTCGCATGCAACGCGTCATTGAGTTGGGCAGAGTTTCTAGAGAGCGGCGCACAATCGGTCTTAAGACCCCTCTCAAAACCCTGATTGTCATTCACCACGACCCAGTTTATCTGGAAGATGTTCGCTCTTTGGAAGGCTACATCATTGAGGAACTCAATATCAGAGAACTCGTTCTCACCTCAGACGAAGCCAAGTACAACGTGCAATACAGTGTCAATGCCGACTGGCCAGTCCTTGGAAAGAAGTTGAAGAAGGAAGTGCAGAAGGTCAAGAAGGCTTTGCCAGGATTGACCAGCGAACAAGTTCACAACTACGTACTAGAGAAATCCATCATTGTTGATGGTATCAAGCTCGAAGAAGGAGATTTGGTTGTTAAGCGAGGTCTTAAGGATGATGAATCCTCCAAGAACCTTGAGACTAACACAGACGAAGATGTTCTTACTATCTTAGATGTAGAGCTCCACGCAGATCTTGCAGATCAAGCATTGGGACGAGAAATCATCAATCGGGTACAAAAATTGCGCAAGAAGGCTAATCTTCAACCAACGGATGATATCAAAATGGAGTACAAGGTCCTAGAAGATCCTTCGAGCATCGGTTTGCGTGAAGCTTTCACGAGTCAAGCACAGGCAATTGAGAAGGCATTGCGAAGACCTCTGCTTGAAGCCGAAGGAATTGCAGCAGCAGAAAGTATCATTTTGGAGGAGGACCAGGAGATTCAAAAAGCCACATTTTCGCTTAGATTGTTGAAGTTATGATTTGATGTTTCATAGACATGTTTTCGGGCATCAGAAGGCATGATAGATAGTTGCACTTATGGCATCTGCAGTAGCAAATTTTTATGAAATCCTAAAAGTCGTTGCAAAGACTTATGTTTATAAATCTTTATATTTGTTTAGGACATTGGCAGGTGACTACGTGACAGATGAGGTTTAGAGGATACCAAACGAGATGGTAAAAACACTGCAACTGCGGTATCCTCAGTTTGGGCAAGACGGCCACGTACGGCTACCCAATGATTTGAGTTTCCCTAAAAAATAATCCCATCTACTTCTTCTTCGCCGCAACCTAATAAATATAAGTTATGAGCAACCAAAATGTAGACATTACGGAAGAGCTAATATTAGACGTACCAAATAACAATCTTTCAATCTCATAAATTCAGTCAGGCATTTATCTTTATGCACGGAATTGTAGTCTGCGACGATGCATTTGCCGTATATGGATGCCTGTGTTGGGGGAGTTAATGGATGGTGGGGGAGTTGGGAGGTGAGTTATCAAGGGGAGGGGCGGTGGAGGGGTTGAAGGTATGGAGGGGTTGAAGGTATGGAGGGGTTGATATGGAGGGGCAAAGGATCAAGAGTGAGGATAAATGAAGATATACCTCATTAGAACATTTAGCAACAGCTTGTGCAAATTTTTCGATTGGTCTCGTTCGAGTAGGCATGGTTGGTGAGGATTTGGGTTTGCGTTATTTGAATTATTGTTCGACTTTGGGGATAGTAAAAGTAGTCAGGTGACGAGTCGTTGTTGAGGTTAGTGAGGACTAGAAATTGACACTTGTACGGATATGTTCGGATAGTTAATGCGGAAAAGTATGATTTCAACAATCCCATGCTTAGTCATTGAGATGATACTATCTATTCGACAAGGATTCTAGACCCCTAGCTCCACTAGCGTTAAATAGTTTCTGCACCAAAAAAAAGACGCCGGTAAAAACTTAAAACTTTGTCGCGTTTCTCAATTCCATTTATCATTTCCACCAAGTCGCGAAATCATGTTCTACTCTTCAGCGCGCTGGTTCACATTCACAATTCACATTCACAATTCACATTCACATTCACATTCACAATTCAAATTCACTGTTCAAATTCACAATTCAAATTCACATTTCACGATTCACGATTCCAAGAGCTTTAAGAAAGTTGTGCAATTCTCACTCTCATAACAATTGCTGTATACCCTTGCTGTACCTTTGCTATACCTTGCTTCTCGCTTTCATTGCCGTTTATCGCCGATCCGCGATAGCTGTATGTACAAATAATTAACAAAACTACTTTTCACGCATATGCCTTTTGATAAGGTCCCATGTCTCCTTTGTCACTTCCGTCCACACGCGACGGTCCAATCAGTTGGTCAACTACAACTGATGAACCTTATTATACCGATGAGGGTATGCCTTGAGATTCAATTCAATCGAATATGTATAATAATCAATGCTAACATCTGATAGATTTGCTTGTTCTGCATGACATCGTTGTTCGGGCACAACATATCCTACCCACTCTACTCCCGCGCGATAGACTGCCCACCAATGCCCTCTTCAGATCATACTATGAAATTCTACCCCGAATTGGAATCGATACCGACCATGATAATCGATATGCCAGGATTCTGTTCAGAATTGGTGCCCTGCGAGATTTCAATGGCACCCTTTTCGAAAAATTCGAGGAAGTTCTGTCACAAAGAGGCATTACCCTTGAATTCGATACCGATCGACATGAATATCTACGAAGTAGCAAAGCTACTTCTCCGGATGTCGCAGATTATAAGGAAAGCGACACTCTCTATAATGACGAGAATGAACCACCATTACCACGACACAATTCCGAGACGGGAGTCATGGATATGGAAAATGCTGCTCAAGCGCAAGCTCAACCGCATGAGCCAAAACATAAGAGGAATAAATCGTTCTCTCCTCTACCTCTCGGGCCAGCCACACCTGCCAAAATGAATGAATTAAAGAGCTTTATATCAGAAGCTACACGCGCAGTATCACCGGAGCCTCTCCCGGAATATACACCGCAACCACCTAGAACCACGCAAAAAGGCCGTGAAGAACGTGGGGTGAGCAATGTTAGAAATTGGCTAGAAGCCAGTGAAGATGACCCACCTCGCAGACATGGCAGATCAGTTTCGACACATGGCAGTATTCGTTCGATCAATCGACACCCAGAGAGAGGTGCTCAGAGGGGTCGCCCATCTGGTCGAATCCCCCTTCACAACATTACAAACGATCATCAAGACACAAGCGACGAGTTGACCACAACTTCAGAAGCCGAAGAACAATATGACTCGAGCGACGTTGCCAAAAGTAAGGTATCTGTTAAATGGATGGAAGACAGGGCGGCTGTTGTCTCCGAACATTATTTTGAAGAATTTGTTATTAAAAAACTTTATGCATGGCGTGATCAAGCAAGAGCACGTCTAGCACGAAAAGCACAACTGGAAGCCATCGCTTCGAAACACGACAACCACGCCCTCCAAGAACAGGCATTCTCCACTTGGCTCGAGATGACTCGGGAAAAAATGGAGGTGAAACGACAGCTCCAAGAAGCTCGGGAAGTCGCTGAAAGAGCCCAGCAAGCTCATTTGGAAGCCCAGCAGAAGCTTCGGGAGGTGGAGGAACGATATGCGAAACTCGAAAGAAGAGTTGAGAAAGCCAGAGATCGCCACCTCAAGCATAAGGCTTTCACTCACTGGGCGGCGATCGCTCGCGAAAAGGTGGAAATAACCGAAGTCGCAAAGAGACAGATCCTTAGATCACGAATGTTCACTGCTTGGAAGGCTCAAACGGAAGAGAATGAGAAGAAGGTTGAACAAAACGAGGATATAGCTCGAAAATTTATACTGAAGAAGTTTTTCGGCAAATTGAAAGCAAAGAAAGAGGAGATTGACGAGAAATCGAATATGGCTGCTCAAGTGGCCAAGGGCAACCTTCTCGGGCGAGTATTTTTGAAAATGGCCCAGGAGAAAAAGGTTGTAGAATTTACCCAACAAATCGACGAAAAGAACAAGCAACGGGCTTTATCAACATGGGTAGAGAAGGCACAAGCTTTGAGCGAAGCCACTCAGCTAGCAGAGGACGAGAGATTACTAAATGTGGTTACGAAATCCATGGATGCCTGGAAAGAGAAAACGGAAACGCAAGTCGAACTCAACGACAGAGCCGAGCGTGCAGCCAAGGCCAAAAAACTGGGAAGTGCTATGAAGAAATGGCGTCGTGAAGCTCAGACAGCGCCTGCGGGAAAAAAGGTAGTGGCTAGTCATAATGCAAGCTTGCTGAAAGACTCCCTGTCAATTTGGAAGCTTCGCGCCCAGCAAGAAAAACAAGCCGCAGCGATTGATCGTGACAAGATCTTACGTGAAGCATTTACTGAATGGCGACATCAGACTAGGCTGAAAAGACTGAGAGCCATTTCCGATGACCGCGCTGTCGCGAAAGCCTCCAAAACCTGGAGGTTGGAGACGAAATGTCTAGCTTTACAGAAAGAGAAGAAAGAAGAGACCAAGTCTGCGTGCTTAGAAGTCTGGTTTGATAGGTCTCAAGACACACGTAGTAGACGCTGGGAACGCGAAGAGATTGCTCGACGACACGACAACAAAAATGTTGCAGCTTCCGTCCTCAGACGATGGTATGTAAAAATGAATGATCGCGCCGAGATTGAAGCCCAAGCGACGGACTTTCAAGCTCCACGAATTCTAGGTCAATGTCTTGATTCGATGCGCGCGCAGCTCCAGCGAACCATAAAACAAAACAAAGTGGCTCGCGCTGCCAATAAGTTCTTCGTGTTGAGGAGCGCTCTGAATAAGTGGAGAGAGGCAACACAGAAATCGAAACGAGAAAAGCGTAAAATTGCGTATATTCGAGTTCGAAGGAACAGAAAATTGTATCTAGCAGGGGATATGTTTTCGCGTTGGCGCCAAAAGGCGCAAGAGAAAATGGCACTGAACGAACAGGCACGTCAGTTTGCCCAAGGTAAAACATTCATCATAGGAATGAACTCGTTTGATCAGTGGAGGGCTCGTACAGAAGAAGTGGCCGAATTAGAACCTCTTTGGAAAGAAATGGTGATAAGGAAATTCTTCAATAGGTGGAAGAATCGTACCGAGTCATTACAGGTATTGAACATCGAAGCAACATTGGACTTTCAAGAACGTCGCCAGAGCGATGCGCTTCGGAAATGGAGCTTGCGGACGATTCAAACAAGAGCTATGGCAAACACTGCAAAAGAAGTGCAGGATAGAAATACAAGGAAAGGACACAGAAAAATGTTTAACTACTGGCGACAGCGAACCGCGCGGCAACGCCCCTTCGTGGACATAAATACACCTCCCGGAACCGATACCGCGGAGAATTGGTCAGATTTCGGAGAAGAAGTTGATATGGATGAGATCACGAAGAGGCTTTACGAAAAGGATCCTCCGCGTAGAACGGCGGTTCCATTCAAACCTCCATTGAATCCAATCACTCCAAAACCAGGGTACATGGCTACACCATCTCGAAGATCGCAACGAGTTCTTGCTGCATCGGCACGATTTCATTCAACTACGCCAAGGGCGCCATTGACCACACCACTTGAGCGAGAGTTAAGAAAGGGGATTTATGGGTCATCCATGCCCCTTTCTAAAAGAGGACGGAGTACATTAGGGATGAGTAGAGGATTTCCAGACATACCCGAAAGATAATACGAATTAATGACTTGTGTATATTGGATACGGAGCATGGCGATGGCGTTTAGGGAATGCTTTACTACGGGAAAAAGAAGGATCATTGTTTCATCACAGGGAATGGAACACAGGGGACAAGATGGAGTTTACATTGGAAACATGGATATATGTTTTAGCATGGTGTTTTGGCGATTGCATACTTAAGTGATTGCATACTTAACTGGCATACTTAACTGGCTGCATACTTAACTCATTGGATACCCACAAATGTTGTGGTACGGAGTATTGGTTATCTGGCTTTTTCCTCCAGCATATATATGGCCGTCTGAAGAGAGGGACTTGCATCCACATCGACTTGGCAATCGGATTTACAATTGGCTTCTCGCAGCTGAGAACACTCCCACTTTGGAGTGGGGAACTTCCTTCATGGATTTGATATCCATGGGGCATGTAAGAACCTCTCATTTGTTTAGTTGCCTCAAGTAGATTAGAATTATCACACCTAAATACTTTCAATAAGATAATTATCCCCCAAAAAATCAAAAAGAAATTTAAAGGTTCAAGTGATGGCTGTAAAATTGAATGACTATATATAATATAACATCAGGCGAGAGTATATGCGGAGGTATAGTATTATGTAGAACTATGTCCCTGCGTAGTAGATCATGGCTGATGTCTTGTCTCGGAACCGCACAATCTATTCATCCAGGCGAGAGCTCCAAGTCTACATGTAGACTGGTACAATAATCGGGAATCATCATCACCAACGAATACTTTCCGACTTCTTCGAATCCTTTGGCATTAGAATTCTACTCGTATTGAGAAAGCTACACGTGCAATTTTACTGAAAATATGCTCCGAATACGCTCTGACATATAGTATGAGAGCAGTGCTTCCTGGAAAGGCACAGGCCAAGCTTCAAGCTGTCTGTACTGGTTATTGGGACAACAGGAGGCTCATAGTGAGTCTGCAATCAAGTTGCAGACACTCTGCATGGCTTTTGCCTTACTAAAATGTTATACAGGCCTATATTACGGGAAATGCTTTCGTTATACTTACTGGCGCAGACACGATCCTACAAACGATATACGATGATGACGACACTCAACTCGGAGCTATTGCGCTAGACGAAGGCAGTGGGAAAATTGCAACATGTGCGGGTTCTAATATAAGGATTTATAAACCATATGGGCAGGATGAAGGAGCGCTGAAGGTTAGCATTACACAACCTTAGCTGGCTGGCCTTTTTAGAATGCAGCACTGAATAAATTTAGTGGTCTCTACAACATAGTATTTCAATCGACGAGAGCGGGAATGATACAGCAAACACATTGTCATGGGGAGTAGCGGAAGAACTGTTGGTGGGGGGCTCATGGCTTACTTTATTCTCGACAATCGATGCGCCGGTTGTGGTCTGGAAACAACAGCTTGCGAACCCGGCCAAGTTCGCAAATTTCTCGTATGATTCGGCATTCATTGCATCTAGTGGGAAGTACGACAGGTTCGTGAAGATATGGAGGAGATTGTCGTTTGGGAATGATGATACAAGATTTGATTTCACCTACCTACCGCATCCGCGAACTGTGACGAATATGCACTGGAGGAGGCCGTTTCACATCGACCAAACAATTGATAATGTTCTGTATACAGTGTGTGCGGATGATATTCTGAGGATCTGGGCGCCGAGCGATGTTCATTCATTACAAAGTCTACAGCTGTGGGGTCAGATTGACTTACATGAATCCATACAACCTAGAGGATTGGATGGAAACAAGGCGTCGAAGCTAAGGTTCGCATTTATCATCGATGGAAAAGATTTTACGGTTGCTACAGAACATGCAGTGCAGGAGAGGGCAGCGACCGACTCAGAGGACGACCATGCCCTGGCGCATTTGATCGAGGTTGCGAATCGTAATCCGGAAATTTGCGTTGTATTGGATGAACATGGGCATCTATCTGCATGGGGCCTGGAAAATGTTGGGTCTAAGATAAAACAACCGACGAATATTTTTAACATTGCACATATTGATGGTGTGGAATTGTGTTTACCAACGGAACTGGCCGACGATACAAGCTATGTTCAGCTCTATAATTTCTGCAACCAGTCTGGTGGGAATCTCAATGTTCTAGTCCATCATTTTGATGGTAAAATTGAGTTCTTTGAAACCGATGTAGCCAATTTGTTTGATCCTTCACCAAGAACGCATCGTCTCAAATCGAAAGCACTATGGACGGGTCATTCAGGTGCTGTCAAGAAAATTGTGCGTAATGTCAGTGGACGAGCAGTAGTATCTCGCACAGATGGCAATGAAAGTATAGTTTGGAAGCATATGGAACATGGGGGTGGGACTTCAGTATTTCGTCAAAGTATTATCTCACAAACTGAGCACGTCCATAGGATATGTGTCATGAGAAAGGGAAATTTCGTGATATATTTACACCACGATCACATTACTCTGTGGGACACTAGACATGCCGCGGCGGTCAAACTAGCAGACTGTAAGTTTTCTGTCATGGGGAAGCCATTGTGCATACTCATGCTACCCGAGGTCAATAAGGAGGGTCCTCTCGCTCATGTCGCTACAATCACTTCTAAGATGAAAGGTATTGTATGGGAGGTCAAGCTACCTCAAAGGAGGGGAAGCCTTCAAATCAATGGGTATCATCAAGAAGCTTCCATTCGCGAGTTCTGTCAATTCGACCTTGGAGACAATGACGATTTAGCATATGTTTTACCGGTAGATCCAGCTGGATCTCCTCCAGTCATCTCCGGATTTTTGGACACTTTTGCGAGAGATATTGCCATCTCCTATACTCATTCTGGACTTTTAAGATCTTGGACCGCCCGGATTGACTTTGAAAAGGAAAAGGTTGATTGGCTGCAGACTTGTTCGGTAGACACAGGTATCAGCGAGCCTGCTCTAGCTAGCGGAAGCTCTATACGGAAAGCTGCACTCGTGAACTCCACTAGATCTGAGTTAACAATATGGGACGTCCGAGGGGCCCGGCTTGAGTATTCCCAGGACTTTGAATCCCAAGATACAATCCAGGATCTAGATTGGACTTCAACTCCAGACGACCAATCTATTCTTGCCGTAGGCTTCCGTTACCGAGTTGTATTATTGGCTCAAATGCGATACGATTATTTGGATAAAGGACCAGCATGGGCAGCAATTCGAGAAGTCAATATCCGAGATTTGACACCCCATCCAATTGGTGATTCAACCTGGTTAGGAGGGGGTAACTTCATCGTAGGAGCAGGCAATCAGTTGTTCGTTTATGATAAGGAGGTCGACTCGTCAGCATCAATAGTCTTACCTTTCCGTAAAACTCCTTGGGACCTCTTCGACATTGTTTCGAGACTAAACGGCCCGCTTCCGGTTTATCACCCGCAATTCTTGAGCCAATACATACTTGCCGGAAAGAATCTATTAGTGCAGCATATTTTGTTAGCACTATACAAGATCCTTAAATATTACATTGAGGGTGAAGCAATCGACTCACACCTTGGAATGAACATAGAAGATTTCTACATAGGCTCGGACAATGGACCTTCAGCTAGTAAAGGAATTAAATCTGCGTTTGATGGCCTTTCCGACGATGATGATGAGGTGGAAACAGTTACAGAAGACGTTGCTGCTTCCATAACCGAGAAGTTGACGCAAATTGCGCTGCCTCAACTTTCGAGGCAGGAACAAATTCACCTGGCTGATATTGTTGAATGTGTCGGTATTGTTGAACTTCAACGTAGATCTATGGATGACAATGCTGCAAGATTTATGCTATTCTTTAGGCAGCATGTCTTACGTCGTGGTCGTGCGAATGAACTTAGTCTGTCTTGGAGAGAGATCAATTGGGCATACCATAGCAATAGTCAGGATATCCTGGCAGATATGGTCTCACGACAATTTCATGGGAGGATGCTTTGGGAACATGCACGAGAAAGCGGTATCTTTATGTGGATGACGGATGCAAATGCTCTGGTATGTATTTATTTTATATTGAAATTTGAGGAAGCTAACAAAGAACAGAAAGCTCAATTTGAAGTCATGGCGCGCAATGAATACACAAAGAGCGATCTCAAAAACCCCATAGATTGCAGTTTGTATTATCTTGCGCTGAAGAAAAAGGCGGTACTACAAGGTCTATGGCGCATGGCTGCGTGGAATCGTGAACAAGGGGCTACGACAAGACTCCTAGCGAATAATTTTTCTGAAAAGAAGTGGCGGACTGCTGCAATGAAGAATGCATATGCTTTGCTTGGGAAGCGTCGATTTGGTAAGTAATGCTTTGATTGGTCTTATTTGATCCATGCTAACCATGTGTAGAATATGCTGCGGCTTTCTTCTTATTGGCAGATTGCCTCAAAGATGCCATCAATGTGATTCTGAGTCAACTCAAAGATCTTCAGCTTGCGATAGCAGTTACCCGTGTATATGAGGGTGAACACGGACCTATTCTCAAAGAACTTCTTGAAGAAAAGGTTCTACCGTTAGCTGCTCAGGAAGGTAACCGATGGCTTGCATCGTGGGCTTTCTGGATGCTACATCGTCGTGATATGGCTGTGCGAGCTTTGATCGTAAGAATCCACACACCCCATTGGCCAGACTCGATTCAAACACTAACATTATCGTTCTAGTCGCCAGTTTATACTCTTCTTGAAACTCCACAATCACCTGATCTCCAAGCAAAACTTTTCCTGACCGATGATCCTGCTCTAGTTGTTCTTTACTCGCAGCTTCGTCAAAAGACCTTACAGACCCTACGTGGTGCATCCAAAGTCACTCCAAAGGTCGAATGGGCTTTCGTATTGCACAATTCAAGACTCTATGATCGCATGGGCTGCGATTTATTGGCATTAGACTTAGTGAGGAATTGGGAGTTTATGCTCCCGACCAAAGTAGACTTTAAGAGTTTTGATGGAGAAATAAATCCCAGAAAGATGTTGAGAAGAAGAAGCTCGCTAGTAGTGGTCGACTTGCCTATTAGTGGAATAGGACCGGCAGCCGCGGATACAAAAGACGCAATAGCTATACATGGCCAAACTCATAAGCCGCCACCTACTGTGTTCAAAGAACCGGAGGCTAATAGTCTGTTGGATAGTTTCGGCTTTTAGTCTTGAGGATTTGCATTTTTCATGGCGTTGTATTTTATCTTTGTATTACATACCTGGTCTTGGGGTGATATTTTGGGCTTGGACAATAAGGGACCTATGTTATATCGTAATGCATAGTTTCTGGGTGGGGAATACGGTAATCTGAATCTAAATTGTGGTTTGGTAACAGTGATTTGATGTTTCGAACCTGGGTTCTAGGGCATAATTGGTGTGTTGTTAGCTCATCTACTTCAAGTGGAAATGAATTGAACACGATTCTTTCGACTCGAGATGCGTTGTTTAACTGCCATTTTTCATTCTCATTATTATCATTGACGTGCAATACACTTCATTATACATTCATTTCAAATGCAGAGAAACTTGGTTTGTAATTTGATTTGCGAATCTATCCAACGCAGGCGCTGCAAGGAAATCATCGTTAATCCCCTGGCAAATCCCCCATAGTCATTCGCTCTCGATGCTTCACGTTGTCTCGAGCCCGCCTAGCTTTGCGCGGTATTGCTCTTTTTACAACTGTTGGTTTAAACAAATTGCAAATGGCCGAAGCTTGTGCATATCGTGGTACCAACTGTTGTGTCTAATTATGGTAAGATGCGGCGAGATTATCGAGGTATAAATTCGAACCACTCTACACAAAAATAACGGATCCATTCTACCTTTTCCTCACCTGATCTTTCATACCTCCACAATATCCATTCTGAAACCCCATTCCAAATACTCAATCCAAACCCCCAAAATGTCTTCTCCATTCGTCGTCGTCATATGCCCGGCTCCTACCACACGCCCTGACCATATTAACCCTTTCTCGACGCTCCAAAAGAATCCAGCATCGAGTTCTACAATCCTCAACGCTCCACCTTAGATCTTGTGGTAGGTACTTCATCTAACAAACCACAGAGCCACGGAATGAACGGACCAGCCTCCGCAGTCGACGGCGCAAATTATTCCCTCTATGGATTGGACGAGGTGCAGGCTGATTACTACATGTCCAAATTAACAGCATCTCCGGTCTTGGAAACAGTGTTGGAAAGTGATTCGTATTCGATGTTGCCGTGCATGTATTTGGTGACGGAAAATGACTTGGTTTTGCCGGCTGCGTATTAGGAGGGGATGGTAGCGTTGTAGAACCAGATGGAGGGGGTGCATATTGAGGGTTTCACGAAAATTCATTAAAGATAGTCCATGCTACACATATATCATCGGTGTACTTCAGGGACCGAGATATCCATAGAGCTCTAATACCCTCACTCATGAGCTAGATTAGAAAAAGACTTCATAAAAGAAGCAGCATCGACGACAAGCTCCTGCGCCTACAACATCCTCCCCATATCCCTCTAAACCTCCAGCTCGAGAGCAATAGTAACAGGCGAAGCTTTGAAAGCGACATTTTGTTCGTTCATCAAATGTGGAAGACGGAGTAAAACATTGTCATTGTACTAAATAACATCAGTATCTGAGTGGGAGCTATAAAATCTAAAGCAAGAGCTACTCACAGCCAACCTTTCGTTTGACATCCACATCAAAAACATCTCCGAACCTCCATGGAATCTCAGCATTAGATAATCCCGCTCGATCAACATACATATTCCAATTATGGTACAACTCGAAAGTATCCTCTAGAGAGGGTAATTCCTTGAATCCACTTTCTTGCCGAGACCAATCCGGGAAAAAGTCCCCATTCCCAATGTTTTCTCCGCTACATGTATGTGAGATGCGCGCCCTGAGGAGCCAAACCCGAGAAGAAAGCTACAACTAAATAGAGTCCAAGCCACTTCAGATATACCTCATAAAATCTGAGCCTTTGTAAATCCTCAAATCATATATCATACTCGTGGTGCAAATGAAGAATTATTTACATAATTATTCATATAATTATTCATCATTGTTTTATAAACAATTCATAAACAATTATAAGATCATTCATTATCCGCTTTATAATTAACTATTGAGCTTAACTATTGAGCTTAACTATTGAGCCGCTTAGATTATTTATAAATACAAAATTAGATACTTTTAGAGCTCTTTAC
>NGKH01000053.1:39907-51627 GCA_002162575.1 Sclerotinia glacialis | reverse complement strand
ATTTATTAAATATTAAATATTAATATTAAAGTATAAATCTCTATAACTTTATCTACTATGAATTACTCATATATACCCTTTCCGTTATCAAAATAATAGATATTATATATAATCATCCTAAGGATATATGAAGAATCTCTGACTATATAAAGCAAAAGCCTATATAAGAACTTCTCTTCCCTTCCCTCCCTCCCCTTCCTTCCCTCTCAAACAAACTTGAAGCCAAGCGTATAACATCGAGATACCATTTCCAACCCTTGGATCAATACAGATCAAGACAGCAAGTTCAGGTATGTGTATAATTTATTCATTTGTATATATTTGTTAATATAGATTAATCTTGCAATCTAGAAATATTGACAAAAAGCTGTCGAATCTTATCTTAACTCAAAGTATCAGAACATTATATTATGGATATCATCGAGGATCAAGAAAAGATGGATAATCAATCTGTTAATAAAGGAGAATCGACCCAAATTATAAAGATGGATCAACAAATTGAAAAGGACTTTGTGACAAGGCGGAAATTTCTACATCTTCGAAGGGAAGCGACAGGACGAGATGGCAAACGAGACGAAACAGATCAAAAGCTAAGAGATTGGATGTTCGAAGACGGGGAAGACGCCGACGAAAGCGATTGCACTTATTTGGATCGTATCTGTGCAAAATCCTTGCTCAAAGAAGGATTTTTCAAAGAATAGAGATGCTTTAATATAGAATCTAAAAATACAAGAAATTATATTATTGACGCGGCCCTCGCGAGTGTTCAGATATTTGGAAAATAAAAGTATTGATCATAAATCTAAGGCCAAGTATGATTGCTGAAATTATATTTTGCTTATTATATGATTCCAAATCTATATTGTATCTATAAATATAATATGAATCATTATCTCTGCCCGGCCGGTAAAAGATTGAATTTATTTTATAATTGTTTAATAAATAATAATTTTGAATATATTATAAAATTTATATTGATCTTTATAAACATACAAAATTTATATTTCATATTCAAAACCTATTCTACTATATCAAAAAATCTTTTTTATAAAACTTATAATTCTTGCGGGACCTTAAACACCATTATCACAGGATCCTGTGCCTAAAAAAGCCATACATAAGGCTCTACTTACATAATATACACATACACCCCCAGCTCCACTGAGCTTCTACAACGAACGACGAGCGACGAACACGCATGTTTGAAGCCTATGTCGGACAATCACTGAGTGGTCTGGCGTAGTTGCCAACGCCGCCCGCGACAAGTCATGAGTGATCACTCAAGTCTAGTCATTACTTTGGTGGAGAGACTGATTACAAAAGTATAATCCTCAGTCGCAGTCGCATTCCTCTACTTGTCGCAATCAGCTAACGTATGGTTTGTTTACACACAGCTCCCACACAGAACAGGCGCAGATGCACACCACCTCCTTCGCGATGAGATCGCCCTATTAAGTCGCACTACTCTCGTCAATATTAGTAAACCATCTATTGCGGTCGTCGCCGAAGCCCTTGTGCAATTGTTAGAAGAACTTGCAAGACCATACAAAGCGATATCGGCGCATCCATTGCATGTTTTACACTCGGAATTTTACGTGCTTGAGCTGTTGGCGGAGTGCTGTACAACCCACTGGGAAAGCATCAATGCTTCACAAAATGCTAGCTATCGAGAAGATGTACTCTCTCAGGGTTACAGGTCCGACGATAGCATAAAACCTGAAGGACGAAGGGCATCCAGAAACCGACTCTTGGCGCGCGACAATCCCCCAGAAGCTTTAGATGACGATTTGGCAAAAAGATTGTTAGATGTGATTAAGTTGTTCTCGAATCCTATACCGGAGGGCTATGTGCTTCCGGCATCTAACATCCTAGACGATGTTCTTGGGTCCCCTCCTGCTCAGAACTCCTCAGGTGTGGATTCCTTGAACGGCACAAATAGCCAACAAAATGGAATCGAGGCTACAATATTGATACAAGAACATTCGGATTCCACGGAGGCATGCATAAGGAAAGTTGTGGAGTTTGTTTCCTTCTCCAATTGGCCGCGGACTCTGGAGTATTTGCGGGGTTCCCTCCGTGGACTGCTTGCGGCCCAATCTTTGAATGGAAGCCAGGCACAAAACGGTTCCATAGTCGACGACGAGGCACTTGTCACTGTGCGCTTGATTCCGTCGTTTTGGGTCGATAGTCGAAAACTAGGAGTTGTCATACAAGAGCTGTGCGGCAGCTTCTTGCACCTCCGCAAGGCCTTTCAGACTATTGTGGCAGTAGTCGTGCCTCAATTGATCACCCGATGGCTGGAGCGAAACCCTGAAGAATTCATTGAACTACACACAATGCACAAAAGGTTAGACGGTGGAGCGGAAACTCTCTTTGATATGACGAATACCATGATAGATGCGGGAAGACGAAAAACATTATTATTTCCATTTCAAACGTCTTTGTTATTCCTTCTCCCAGACGTTTTTGAAGTCGCTAGCAACATGAGAGATATCAAAAGTAGCAGTATCTCCAAGAAGGTATCGTTTTTGGAGATGCTGAGGAAGGCTTTGAGAAACAGGAATGAAGCAGCCATTTATTGTTTGACCTCCGTTTTGCGAGTTGCAAGACATTTTCCTCTCGATAGTGATTCAGCACTTCTGAGCTATGCCTTAGATGTCCAGGAAGAAGTGCGTGAAGCAGTATTCAGGAGATATACCGTGGGTGCAGAAAACACAACCATAGACTCTGGGTTAATGACAGCAGCATTTGTCAGTTTGGCGCATCTAAATTTTAAAACTTGCGTTGATAATCTTGCACCGTTCTGTCTTGCTCCCAATACATCTCCAGATTTCAAACTTGCTGCAATAAGAGCATGCACGCACTTCGCCAAGCAATCTAATGTCAATGATTACAGACCGTTGTTTGCTAAGATGTCTGAATACATTCGCACTTACATGAAGGTATGGCGCGTTCGTGATACTTGAGTTGCATAGCTAATTCTCCAGAAGGGAACAACGCTGAGATACAGAGACTCCTACCCCATCGAACATCTGGCCATGAATAGACAAACCAAATTTACATTGTCCGGAGAAGTGGTGTACAGCATGTTAATATTCTTGCACGTATATCCTATGGCTCTATTTATTGGCCTCGACATGAGCTCACTGACTACTGACACCGTTTTCGAGGACATTTACGCTGCCTTTTTGGCCTTTTTGACCTCTGACGATGAGAAAATTAGAATATTAACGAGTGAGGTCTGCCGCGATTCACTAACCGCAGCAACAATGTATTCTTGGCGAAAGAAGGATTTTCAATTCTCGAATATGATGAAATTCAACTTCTGGGAATCAACGTAAGTTTTTGGCCATATTTTACCAGCCCTTGCTGACGCATTGCTATAGCTCCGTCATACTCAGTTCAGTTTCAAGCAAAATCATAAACCAAGCGATTGATGAACACAATGCACTTGCCTTCGTGCACAGCTACTTACAAGGAAGACTTGATTTATTGAAAAAGATCAAAGTAAGTAACTTCAAACTTTTTCTTGATGCCTCTCACTCGAACAATCAACCCTCAGAGGGGTGTGCGATCAGTTACGCAATGCCGGTGCCGGTGTCGTATGACATTCGCTTGCAACTACTCACGTGTGATAGGACTTAACTGAACTAGAAGAGGATGTTTCGGAACGGTTAGCAGCATATTCTATGATGGAAACATCATTTTTAGTTACACTCTGCTCGCCTGATATAGCAGTTTGCCAGCTGGTTGCATCAAGTATCTCTCTATTCGCAGAGGAGATTCGTCTTGTTGAATCCGCACCGGACTTCAACAAGCTATCCCTAGCAAGTGCGCGTAACATGGATGTTTACCAAGAGATTTCTTCGAAAGACTTCAGGTTTACAGGTATAGTTGCTTTTCAGAAGCGAGCGAGGGGTCTTTTGCGTCAAATGCAACATCCTACTGCCGGCATCATCAACGCATGGGAGACTATCTTTGATCGGTGGGTTAGATTGTCTAAGCAACTTATTGCGCGCTCTGAGGTTCTCGATGAAAGATCTTTAGGAGAGTGGCGCAATTGTTCTGGATTCCTTGCTTCTCTTGGTGGCATTTGTGTCGCAGGCCGATCTCTTCTTTCTACCCCCGACGACCAGGCACTTGCCAGTTTGCGATGGATCGATAAAGTTACTGCGGAAAGCTACGATGAAACCTTGCTCAATCGATATATGCGGCAAAGTGTTCAGTTATTAGCTAGCAACAGCTTCAGGATACGCGAAGGCACCAGAGATGCCCTCTCTAGTGATCTCGCCAAACCATTACACATGCCTCTGTTTGAAGCTCTCCAAACAGAACTAGACGTTTTGTTCGATAGTCCGCGGAGCAATGCAATTCCTGTCGAATCTCGAATCATTTTTGCAGAACAGGCGGCAGCTCTACTAAAGAGTATCGTTGAGAAACTCGGAAGCCCAGCTGAATTAGGTACAGGGATGCCAGTTGATATTGGTGCCTTGGCACTCAATTTTGCGAAATTCTTGAATGGTTCAGCAGAAGGGACAAGCGCGTTGAGGGTCAAAATTAAGATATGTCAGTTATGTGAAACTCTCACGCAGAAGAAAGAGCTCTTGAATTTAAGGCACGACGTGCGTATTCGTAATCAGCTTTTGGAGGTGATTTTCGGGTGGATCGCGCGCCCAGGAACCCCAAATGCCGAGACTGGTATTCACCTAGTAGGCAATCGCCTTGATGAGCTTCTTCGCCTCCAGAAAGATCTTGACAGGGCTTCTTTGAAGGCACTGGCAGAATTGACCTATCGTCTTCCCCTGCAACCAGCCGAAGGCCAATCCGATGCAGATACAAGCGACTTGAAGTCACAGATGTTCCATACATATTTCAACAGGTTTTTGTCTCTCCTCAATCACGAATCGGCCGAAATCGGTAGGAATGAGGTGCGGCTCACATCTGCTGTGAGTGATGATTCAATGAGTAGTCCAGAACTTGCAATATCTGCACTTTCTAATCTTTTGAGTGCCAATATCGATGTTGGCCTCAAACACTCCTTGGGTATTGGTTACCATGAAGATCTTGAGGTTAGAACAGCTTTTGTCAAAGTTCTTTGCAACATTTTGATACAGGGTACCGAATTCAACAATTTGTCTGATGCAGCCGTGAATCAAAAGTATGATGAACTTCTTGAAGTTAGTATTGACAACTATCTCATCCCAATGAACGTATTACTTACTAGCCATTGATAGCTACTTGTTAATGACATGACACTTACAATTGCACTTTGCGATGCATGCCCGAGTACAGAGGTGGATGAGATGACCATCTCACTTCTCAATATTTTTGACTCCAGAGGCATGGGCTTTTCCCTGCTCGAAGCGCTCATCGAGCATGAAGTGGAGGAAACCGGCAAGTCGTCCCGAGAATAGAAAATCTATTTGCATTACTAATATCATATAGAAAATGAAGCTGAACTTTTGAGAAGAAATTGTGTTGCCACCAAGCTTCTGTCCGTCTATGCAAAATGGAAGGGAGCTGCGTATCTGAAAGCGACACTACAGAAAGTCTTGGAGCGTCTAGTTCTCACTTCAAAAGACCTGGACCTTGAACTTGATCCTGCTAGAACAACTTCCCCGGAGGAATTGCAGAAAAATGCTCTTCAGCTTCGTGTAGTGACAAAAGTCTTCATCGATGATATATGCAACTCTGCATCCCGTATTCCAGTGTCTTTTCGAAAGATCTGTAACATTGTATGTCAATTCATGCTCCGCTATTGTCGCACTATTAACACTGTATAGATATCTTCTTGCGTGATGAGAAGGTTTCCCGATGCCAAATTTACCGCCGTCGGTGCCTTTATATTTCTACGATTTTTTTGCCCAGCGATTGTCGCTCCGGATGCAGAAGGCTTGATAGCGTCCCCACCATCGAAAGAAATGCGCCGGGGTCTTCTCCTTATTGCAAAAGTAGTTCAAAATTTAGCCAACAACGTTCTTTTCGGGGCAAAGGAGCCTTACATGTATCCTCTAAACGATTTCTTGACACAAAATATATATCGTGTAACGACATTCTTACGGGAAATATCAGTACGTTCATCCACCATGGGTAGAAGAAGAAAGCTAACACGAAAAGGCACCTCCCAATGTTAGGGAAACACTTGCCGAGTCCGAGTCTTTCGATTTTGGCTCTTGCGTAGCTCTGCATCGGTTTTTGTATGACCATTGGGACCATGTTCGACAAAAGCTTGTTCTTCGTGAACGGCAACTCTCTGTGAGATCTCCTATTGATGGTGCCAAGAGTCATACCCCAGTTTTGGATGCCCTTCGAAAACTCATCTCTAATCTCGGACCACCACCAATGGATGTATCCTGGAATAGGCCAGCTATTTCACAAAATACACCACCGTCGTATTCACGCTTCCAACATTTTATGCTTAGAAATGCCGGTCGAAGTTCAGAAGCTGTAGTATCAAATAGAGCAGTATATGATGGTGGTGAAAGCAAGGTAGACAAACATTATCATGTTAAATGCTTCGTCGGCTTACATCAATAGGATGGACTTTCGATGATTTGTATTATACTTCGAAACATCGATACAGAAGGAACGGATTATGATCTCTTGTTGTATGTGTACTTGAAGGTTAGTAAGAGTCGTTGCGTTTCTCAACGACTTCCTTTGCTGACAGTCTTGCAGATTGCAAGCCGCATGTGGCATAAGCCATTTGGTATCTTGATCGACGCGACCTGTTATAATGGTCAAAACGAGCCTCAAGATGCACTTTTTCGAAGACTTGATTTACTTACACCATCAGAGCTCTCAAAGCAGCTGTCTAGGGTATATGTCTACAACATGAATAGTGCATTTAGGTGTGTATAAAATGTACCTGGAGAGGAGTAGTGCTGACAAAGGCATAGGAAATGTTTTCGACGCATTCTTCGGCTATCTGCAAAGAGTGAAAATAGCGCCTTTCACCCGAAGAACGTTGACTATCACCTGATTGGTAGTCTTCAAGACTTGCAATCTCATTTCCATCTCACACAGCTTCATCTACCCAAAGAGACAATAAGCGTTGTCACAGACACGAGATACGTCTTCCAACCTATCATAAGATTGTCTAAAACAAAAGGCAAGGTAGAAGTGATAATCAAAATTGGTAATCAATTTGTTCAGGTGACAACAACGAAGAAACAAGAAGTTGTTCCAGGCCTTAGACTACATGCTACAGTCAACGATATCTTCCGCTTAGCAGAGGTCGATGAGGCACCTACCTCAATACAGACCGAGGATGACTCTGCATTTGGTTTACGGACTGATAACGGCAAGATTGTAATGTACTTCACTAGTCCGAGAAAGGGCGATATTTTACAAGCTATTCGCAGCGCTAAGACTAAGCATGGAAAAGAATTGAGGACCTTGAAGTCATTTGAGAGATTGGTTAGACCGCAAGATGTACCAGGAACACTCCTCAATATTGCCCTCACTAATATGGCGAGCCCTAATGCGGTTCTACGGCTTGCCTCCTACAATTTGCTGTGTGCTCTCTGTCGAGCGTTTAAGTTCGCAGCTGATTCTAAATTCATGAGTACAAAGGGTATAAAATACTGCTTCCATAATGTGGATTATTGCTAATGAACTCCAGAATTATGTGTGCCTTTGAACCCATCACAATTTATTGTTGAAATCAGTGCGCAATTGGCTCGCTCCGAGCCTCAGCTTACGGGGGATTTCCTGAATGAATTTTTCGTTGGATGGGAAAGTTTTCCATACTCGCAGAGGCCCTTAAGCTTAGCGTATATGGCGCCATGGCTACCAAGTTTGAGAACTCATCTGATACCGAACGAAGCTGATGGTGATAAAGGAAGAGACAAAGTCGCCGTTATCTTCAGGAAGCTTATTGAAGTCGCCATATCTGACGTTGTTCTTAGCATTACCCTGGAACAAAGCATCTGGCCAGCAATTTGCAAAGACGAAGTGTATATGGATATATTCCTAGAGGAGATTCTCAAACCAGCTCTTAATTTTGGCATCGATGATGAGCGGACAGAGATTCTCGGTTCCATTCTTGCCTCACTCGACACAATTACGATACGTGGAAAATTAATCTCGAGGCTTCGAAAGGCTCTCAATCGTACTTCACTTCGACCAACAAGGCATCTTCACGAAAACACTGTTTGGGGTGAGATTTGTGTTCTTTTAAGACTCACCTTGTCTGTTTCGTTCGATAGTGGTGTCCAGTCGCAATTGTATCTCCCGGAAGTATTCCATCTTGTCACCATGCTGGCTAATACAGGCTCGTCTGACTTGAGATTAATCGTTCATCGCTTACTTGTCAATACTATCCATGCTATGTGTACCACATTTGTATTGGAAGAAAGTAAGCTTGCTAGGTTAAAGGTTATGCTATCGTCAATATCGGAGCCTCGCCAAGAGTCTCCATTCAGCATATTATCAAGAGACGGTGCTTCTCTTCCTTCATCACAAGACTCGGGACCTTCAGCATTATTAGCCACGGAGTCTCTTGCCGGCCTTCTTTCCGATATAAGTATTGTAGCGGCCCCAACAGTTGATTTATCAAACGCGTGGCGTGCCAGGTGGATGAGTTTGGTGGCAAGCACTGCTTTCCAGAGTAATCCAGCCATACAACCTAGGGCATTTACTGTTATGGGTTGTTTGGCTCGGGAAGATGTCGATGACGACCTACTTTATCAAGTGCTGGTAGCACTTAAAAGCAGCATCGGTCGATATATGGAAGATAGTGACAGTGAAATGATGGTTGCTATAGTCACAGCTCTAACCAAGATGATGGATAAACTACCCTCGGCATCACGTTATGGAACCCAACTATTCTGGCTTGCGTTATCCCTTGTGCGGTTGGTACCGATTGGACTTTTCAATTGCGCGGCGATGTTCTTGGATGCCGTCCTACTCAATATTGGAGCTTCGGGTGAACTCAGCAATGGGCGCATGATCTCGACATTATTGCAAGGCCGAGCGCCACTTGATGAAGCGGCAATACAACTGGATGAAATATATGGGATTCATTTCACAGCGGAGAACTTCCATTTCGCAGTTTCTGCTTGCATGGTAAAAGGTATGACGGATTCATTGACAAGATCTACTGCTATGCGTGTAATATCAACATTCCTCGACACGACCAGCACTAATGCGCCTGATGGAATCTCGTTTCCACGAGATATTAGTTGCATGCCATATCTTGGTCTTCTACTGGGCCGAGCGCTCAATCCAGAAGATGCAGGGCATAGTTTATGGCTTGCTACTGCTGCCCAGGGAGAACACTCCCAATATTCAGTGTCAGATATGGATAGTATAACACAAATTGCGGGTCTCAACGAGAGAGAATTGCTCCTTACTTGCGCCATTAGCTTAGTCGACTTTCACTATTTAGATGATAGTATCCAAAATCGCGCATTTCAATGGCTCAATAAACTTGCTATATCATCATCAAACGTCATGCTACGCCTGTAAGTCATTCTCTCATGCCCTGCCACATCAAGATTAATACTAACTTTATGAAGCTCCGGCCCAATCACCAACATACTAGATGATGTTCTTATATCTTGCCAGAATTCGATAACACTCGAATCTGCACATCAATTGCTACGTACCATTACCTCAAACCCTCAATTCTCGGCCGCGATGGAGAACACAGATGCGTTGGATAGAGTATTGAGTAGCATAGGTTTTGGAGGTTTGTGGAAGAATTCGACCTACCAAGGCCATCACGAGGTCGCTAGAGAATGTACTGCTTTGACTGATAAGCTTATTGAGGTATGCACCATTTTTGATTTTCTTGCTCGAATGTGAAGGCTAACTTGAGTTTGCAGCTTATCATTGCATAAATAGAAAGGACGGGGAACGAGTGTTTTGTGATGAAGATCTGGTAGGGTATGTGGCTGGTGACGACAGATGAAGGAAGCAAGCGAAACGAGGCATGAACCATGACTTATGATAGGATAAAAGCCCCCTTGATTTTTTACCGTTAGCTTTAGGATAAACGATACCCTGTTCACACAATTCCATGCTACAAGCTATAATCCAGCAGGAGGATTGGGCGATTGGAGGCATGAATTGTATGTTTTGTTTTGATATGTGCGTTAGAGTTCGGCCACAATAGTTTGGGATCAAGTGGTTCCAACTGGGCTAGACCCTTAATATTCACTTATACTTAGTAACTACCACATGGGAATTTTGTATATTCAATGGATTTTTGATGAATCTACGAGCTCTAGACATTTTACACCCATTCCCATCGATACAAGAGGGCAATGGATCAATTATCAATCGGCTACGGGAGAATCTCCTCTAAGAAAGAAGGTTTTGATGTGTCAAGTGATGACAGAGTCGGATATATTTGAAATTTGTGGTGACTCTTCGTAGTGGCATCTGTTGATGGGAGGAACTTGCTACGGCTGCCAATAGGCTGAGCTGTTGGTTTTCACAATTTGGGAAATCGGCTAGCAAACCCCGCCCCTTTAATCATCACCGCCGACAACCGAATATAATGATCATACAAACCAATGCATTTGGAAGCTGAAGAAATAGCCATACTTTAGTTCTCGTAATACACACCATGAAACCTCTTACATCATGACATAGGCTTACAGTACCCCTCTGCTTCCGTCATTTTACCCCTCTACCAGGCTCCGGTATGCTCTTCCCGCGTATAAAAGTCTCATTTATACTCCAACATCTTACTTGTGCTCACGCGTAATCTGTCAATGATGATGTGTATGTCACCAACAAGACCTCTTTAGAAACATGAAAATTTGTTATCCATTAGCAACAACACCGATGACAAACCCCATTCCAGGGCACAGCAGCTGGTGGAAACAATATAACGCATATTATGGCGTACCAGCAGAAGGGTCGAGCGATCTTGAAATCCATGCAGTACCAGGAATATTCAGATATCCAGTACCATTAACCAAAGATAACCCAAACACCCACACCGGTTCAGACAAAACGAGATCTTTCTTGGATTATAGAGAACCTAATTCCCGCATCTGGTCTCATGAAAACATGCCACCCGACCCTAGCAAGAGTCAATGGAGTTTCACGCCGAACACTCCAACGCACATCGGTCAAAAACTTCAAAAACTTCAAATACTTCAAATACTTGAAATACTTGATCTAGCCTTCGCACAAGCCAAAAATAGACAGGTTATGACGCCTCCGCCATGTGGTCGTGAATACAAATTTCCGGATATATTAACAGCGACTGCTTTGGCCAAAAAGCTTCTAAGGTTCGCTAACAAATGAGCTGAGGCTGGCTGTGATTTAATTAGTGAGTGGATACTAGAGCCTAACAGCTCTTCATAAGGTTGGTAAAGTTCTGTATAATAACAATAATAGTTATACTCCCGCTAAATAAAAAAAAATTGCGGGGGATTTTTACTCTATAACACGTGCCAACTGCTATCAGCCGAAACGTATTTTTTTTTAAAAAAAAAATTGTATTCTCCTTCAATACTTTTATTTTAATTTATTAATTATACTATTACAATATACTTTATTAAGATCAATTGATTATAATAATATATTTAGGATAAATCTTAATTTATATAATTATAGCAGAATTATAGAAAAAGCTTTTGAAGGTGCTAAATCTATTAATATCACAATCGATCTTGGAATCTTTTGTAAAGCTGTTCGATATATTATTTTAAAAGATTCATAATATATCGATGAAAAAATTATAACTAAAAAGCCTCGAA
>NGKH01000053.1:12537-28038 GCA_002162575.1 Sclerotinia glacialis | reverse complement strand
ATTGAATTGATTGTAGTTGATAATAAATTCCGGGTAAATTCCGGTGGGCTGATAGGAGTTAATTAGTACTGTAGGTATTTATCAGCTTCCGCCATCCTTTTATAAAAAAAAGAGGCTTGTATATAAAAATTATTCAAAATTTGCTTCATTATGTTTTGTTATATTTATATGAGACGATTTGAGGGGAAACGTCAATTTATTACCCAGGTTTGCCCTTATATCATCAGATCGAGCTTTATATAAATTGGCTTGTTACATCGCTTTATTCCTGAAAACTCATCGATGCATACACCATACAATCTAAATACTTTATAATAATTTTTTCAAAGTACCACATCAACATTTGCATATAGTCCTGGGAGCAATAACCAACCCAACAGGTATTTTTTTGGGTAATGCTATGCCAATCCAATCATTATGCCCTGTTGTGATGATACAAGAATGCAATATGAGACATGTATGAGATTTGATGAGTAGACTCAGGTATGATATATATCTTTCAATGGTAAATTCGCAGGTATTGGCAAAGCCATCCATTTAACGTCGTCCACCATAGTTGTTGTAACCACCTCCATATCCAGGAGGTGGTGGAGGATACGCACCGTACGATCCAGGGGGCGGTGGAGGAGGCCCACCGTATGATCCTGGTGGGGGAGGCTGCCAGCCTGGTGGAGGTGGTGGTTGACTGTAATTGTTGTAGCTGTTCGAAGAGCCATGAGATTGATTATTATACCTAGGTGCTGTTGTTCCTGGACCATTGTAACGATTGCCATTACCGCGATTGTTATTACCAGAACCATAGTTGAACTGGTTACGACCTCTTCCGTCACCTTGTAATGGCACTCCGCCATAATTTCGGCCTGATCTAGACGCCCTGCTTTTTGTCATTTCGATATCGCTTTGATTAAGTGCTGGTTGGCCAAAATCAACTCCGACTAATAACATAGACTTGTGAATATGGTTAGATTTGGGCATTTCGTAGTGTACTCTAGATAAACTGTAAGTAAAATACTATCGAAACGTTGATGTAGATTTACCGTATTGATCGATCCTCGTCAAGACCTGGCATCGCTCCACTCTCCAACGGAAAAATCAAAGAGCTGTAAGGGAGATAATCTTCATTCTTCTCAACTCGTCCTGTCAGGCCTTCACTGATCTTGGGGTTTAGCTTCATATGAGGTGAGCCTTGCTTCTTTGAATAGAATTTGCTAGTGAGCTCGTCGTAAAGAGCATGATGAGATTCTGACACCAAAAGAACGTCTCTTCCAAGGCCATTGCGAGCTGAAACATCCACCGGTAATGTGGGATATACCTTAGCCATTGCATCAAGCAATCGCTCCGAGTCAATGAATGGCAGTAGAGCAACACCTTGCCAAGCGAATTTCTTACCGTTCAAATCAACTATAAAATTTTCTGGATAGAAATCGATAATTTCGCTATCTTCATTGGTCATCAGATGGTGAAACTGTTCTGGGATAGCTTGTCTTGAAGCCGCTGGAAGGACTCCCATAAGTTGTTCAAACGGCCTGAAGATTCTGCCTTTCTGAAAATTGATCTTCATATCCTTGAGATTTGCAAAATCGGCGGCGAAAGGGGCATAATGGTAAGGATAATACCAATCCCAGGATGGACACCCTTGGAAATAGTATAGCAAAACCCATGCCAATCCTTCGACATAGGCTTTACCAACCTGATGGCGAAACTCAATGTCTTTAGGATCTCGGTTGAACTTCTGCTCATAGTATCTATCAGCGTAACCATCTTCCCATAATCTAACGGTGTCAGGAGGAAGGTCATCGCCGGGTGTTTTTGGGGTTTCTGGTGTCCCTGGAATGGGTGTGTTACGTCCTGGCGTACTGCTGTCGTCATCCTCAATGAGCTCTGCTTTACGTTTTCCCAGTGCAGTTGCTGGTAATTCCGCTGAAGTGTCATCGGCTCTAGGCTCACCGTTATCATCGTCAGTTGACTTGCCATTTATCATCTCTTTCAGTGCTGCAGCCGCGCTCTTGTTGGCTATACTGGCCTTGTAAGCTGCACCTCGGTTCATTACCATATCATGGGATATAGCCTTGGCTTCCTTGTTGGCGATACCAGGAGTAAAGAGTGGTAAGCCGTTCGGAGCATCTCCACCAGGAGGCTGTCTACCGATAGATGGTGAATCCTGAGCACCGCCGTTGTTTCCACGGCCACGACCATACCGTTCATTTCGCTCATTGTTGAGCTTACGCTTCTTCTGGAAATTCTCTTCTGCCTTTCTTCTGCGCCTGAAGATGGCATCTTCTTGCTTAGCTAGGCCATCAAGGATGAACTGAGCTCTTTCGAGGTCAACATGACCATCCTTAGTCAAATAACCACCCATGTATGGAATATTATCACGCCAGATGGCAATCAAGGTATTAATACCATCCTCTCGAATCTCGAGACTAGGAAGATGAGGTAAGAAATCATTGCCGACAAAGAAACACATAAAAACCCAGTCGTCTAGAGCCCTTTCAAGATCAAATCTAAAAGGTTGGCTAGGAACATACATCTCTGCTGCTAAGTATTCACGAAGGATAGAGACGTGTAGCCAAATAAATGGTTTGAGCGTAGGGGCGCTAGCCTTTTCATCAAACTCACCATCCTTTATCTTGTACATGCCTTTGCATTCTCGGGCTTCATGGCCATGTTGGCCGCACAGTTTGCAGGTCCGTGGCTTTCCATCATTAAAGAACACATCTTCTCTGAGAATACGAAAATGAGGTTCATGTGTTGCTAGACCCAACATGATCAAGTCAGCATCTAATCCATACATGACATGTCGGGTATTAGGATCATGATCGGGAGAAGATCTTTGGGATCTGACAAATTCCATGATTTTGTGTTCACCCTCCCCTGGAACGGTGGAATCTGAGATGATGACTTTCATCTTTGCCCAAGCAGGGTCAGTGTTCAGTTTGTATGCAATCCAATATCTGAGGCTGGCGGCCAATATGTCCATGAATGGAGTACCGGGGGTAATTTCGTTGGAATCCCAGGCTTTCTTGACTTCTGTCTCTTCGACTTGGCTACCTTGTGATTTCAACATCTTAAGCAACTCTGCCTTATCCTCCGCCTTCTCCTTTGCTTCTTGCGCGGAACGAAATCGACGAGACCGTTGTTGATTCATCTTAGCACGTGGTGCTACTCCGTCAATAGCAATCATCAACAGTTTCCTGGGTCGTACCATATTAACTACTCGATCCGTGTACTTGAAGATTTCCAACATCATTTCCTCCTCATCTTTGGGTGGGGGACGATCTTCTGGATGACCTGGAAATTGCGTATTAGCATATTTCAAAAAATGATAAATTAACTATCTGAAGTAATGCGCTAAACATACTACAGGGGTGAACGATTCCATTCATGTCCAAATATAGGTTGTCGCATTCCTCCCCGTTTGGATTGGGTCCTCTTATATCAACTGGAATGATTTGGCCATCGATTTCGCGCGGGTGTTCTTCAATGACAGGAGACACAATCTTGGGATATTGCTTGGTCTACATAGTCAAACAACATTGTCAGTAAAAGAAGAATGATGAAGGTTGAAAATCAAACTTACCAGCCATCTGAACAATGCTGGGACTCCCATTGTGAAGAATTAATCTGTGATTTATTTCTGGCAGACTGGTGATCAAGTAAGAAAAATGTCTTCACAACAAGACACCAGGTAGAGCTGGTGAGGTTCGAACGAATGGTTCTGCGCTGGTCTGATCTACTTGTCAGATTTTCAAAAAGAATAAAATCGCAAGACCTCTCTTGCGCGTATCCACGGTGAAAAATATGAATGATTGGATATCGCTGCGATGCGCAAAAGAATTGCTTTCATGAAACCTCCGGTCTTTTGTACATTCAAGGTTGAAAGAAATAGAGAACAAAACAGTGAAAAGATGCAGATGCGATTCATTGTATGGTAGGGTACCACACCAAACTGGGGACGGAATTTTGAGTTACCGACATAGTTCTGACGCTAAGCAGCGCTAGTCTGCATTTGTATGCATGCATGTTGAGAAGCTCTAAAATAAAGAGTTAAACCATGGATCTGCCAGATTTTGAAGTTAAATATACCTCGTGGTGAATAAGGTATGTATAAGAGGTGACATTATGCTATTGGATCTCGAATTCTCAAATTATCCTTCAATGTTCAATGTACAATTAGAGGTCAGAGAATCATAACGAAGAAGGGGGAACTTGGGGTATTACCAAGAACACCTTTCATATCCTACTATAGGAAATGTCAAAAGTTGGGGAGACTATTTCTGTAAGTGCACTTATATTTTCTCCTTGAGGCTCCCTTAATATTCCGCACCCTCGTTTTACTACAAGGCTAATACGAAATTCACCAGGTCTACGCTTCTCGACTTACATCCTCCACCCTTCTAGAGGATCGGCGGGCAGCATGTTTAGGCCTTCGCAGTTTTGCAAAAGACTACCCTGCATCTGTGGCATCTGAAGCTTTACGAGGACTAATCGCAAGCCTACGCAAAGATGGAGAGGATGTCGATTCCATCAAAGTCGTCCTCGAGACTCTTCTATTCCTTTTCAATCCGAACCAAAACAGTGCTGAAGCATCAGAGGAGCTTGCATATTTCATAGCGGACGAATTTACCACACGGCAAGATAATATAACATTACTTTTAGATTTTCTGGATACCAATGATTTCTATTCGCGTCTATATTCATTACAACTCCTATCGGTAATTCTGTCGTCTCGGACGGAGAAAACCGAAGAATGTATATTCACGGCACCTTTGGGTATATCAAGACTAGTCGCGGTATTAGACGATCGGAGGGAAGCAATAAGAAATGAAGGGCTCTCCTTGTTGACCTACTTGACACCAAGTTCCACGGAATTGCAAAAACTAGTCGCCTTCGAAAACGCTTTTGATCGCATTTTCAACATAATAAAGCTCGAGGGCTCTCTTCTGGACGGTGATAGAATAGTGGAAGATTGCTTGATCCTTCTCGCGAACCTTTTGCGGCTCAACGTTTCAAATCAGTCTTTCTTCCGGGAGACAGGCTGTGTTCCTAAATTATCAAAGCTATTGAATGATGCATTAGGTGCTGGGAATGAAGTCGAGGAGGTTGCCGGATGGGCTAAAGCTCAGCGAAATAGAAACATATATGCACTACTTGCAGTACTACGGCTGTTTCTATTAATAGGAGGAGCAGGAACCCAAGCAAATCAGACTTCTTTTGCGCAGCATGGTATTCTTAGTCAAGTATTGCAGTTAGCATTCAGTCGATATACGGAAGTTCAAATAAAAGCCGAGGTATGCAACCATTGCCCATATAACGGTTTGTGTATTGATTGCAAGGTATAGGCTCTCTCAACGTGCGCGGATATGATCCGAGGCAATCCAACTCTTCAAGAGAATTTCGCTCAACAACAAGTTACCTCGGTGCTTGACGAACCCTTAGCCGATAGTAATGGTCAACCTGAACGCCAAGTTATCCCAAAGGTCTACGTAATTGATGGCTTACTTGATTTGACATTGAGTATACCTACGTTGTCAGCCTTCGATTCCCGCGCTGCTGCTTGTGAATGTATAAAAGCTTATTTTTACAATCACCCAGCCATCCGCAAACATTTTCTTCGCCGAGCCATAGATGGTCATGTTTCCGGGGCCGACGAGACAGCGAATGTGTTGACGACACTTCTTCAACCTCTGGATAGTTATATATCAAGCGATCCGTACCGTTATTGGTTTGCCTCTGTTCTTGTGTTCCATTTAATATTCGAAGATGCTGAGGCGAAAAGTATGGCGATGGGCGTTGCTGAGGGTGATGCTAAAAATGGAGAGGAGGTAATAACTTGTATTCAATCTATCACTGCCAATTTAGTACTTGGTGTTCACAAGGCTGTCGACGAACGCGTCTTGGTTGCTTATCTCATGCTTCTTTGTGGGTGGCTATTTGAGGACCCAGATGCTGTAAATGACTTCCTGGGCGAGGGCAGCAATATCCAAAGCCTGATTCAAGCCACGCTATATACAGGCGGTGATGGTGTAATGGTTCAAGGCCTCTGCGCTGTCCTACTTGGAATTGTATATGAGTTCTCCACCAAAGACTCTCCAGTTCCCCGCGCAACCATCCATCCAATTCTTGGTTCAAAGCTAGGCAGAGATCAATATATAGATCGACTTACCAAGCTAAGAGCCCACCCGCTACTACGAGACTTCGAAGTTCTTCCCCAGAAGCTCAGCTCTGCTCCACCTGGTGGCCTGCCTGATGTGTTTTTCGACAAATCATTTGTGGACTTCATGAAAGACAACTTTAGTCGTTTATTACGTGTCATCGACCGAGATCCTGGGTTCGAGGTTGCAGTTATCGCAAATGGCGTCCAAAAGGGAATTTCCAGAGAGATGGTAGACACTTTGAGGTCTGAGCTTGATGAGAAGAGCAAAGCTCTGCTGAAGGCGGAAGAAGAGCTAGTAATTCTTGGGGGGCAGCTAGGACAGGAACAAGCCGATCATCGCAGAGCCAAAGAGGCCGCGGTAGTAGAGGTTTCAAGGATTAAAAACGTTAATGAGGCCCTTCAGCAGCACCATGAAGAAGAAATGAGGTACGTATAGCTCTGTCGGGTTGCGTTTCTAGGGCTAACAACCAGAAGAAAATTACGTATAGAGCATGATTGGGCAAATCAAGATTATCAGCGACAATTAAGAAAAGTCGAAAAAGCAGCCGAAACTGATGTTGAACTTGTTCGAGCGGAAAATGGTCGTACAAAACAAGATCTTCAGCGGCGACTAGAACAAGCTCAGAAAGCAGCGGAAGCTAATGCTGAACGTGTACGAACTGAGCATGATCGTGCAATTCAAGATTATCAAAGACAACTGGATCATGTTCAAAAGACGGCGGAGGCTAATACTGAACGTGTGCGGCGGCGAACAGATGCGGAAATCACAGACCTTCAGAGTAAAATTGAGCAATTAGAAGCAGATCTTGCCATAGTATGTTATCATATATGTTATCATTATTGTTCACTAACATGGTATAGTCAAACAAGAACCATGTCCAGGATCTGCAAACTGCGCACGATGAATACATGGCAAATAAGGCTGAACAAGATGCATGCTTAAAACGTGCGGAAGAGAAAGCGAAAGAATTGGAAGAGAAAGCCAGCACCGCACACGACAAAATCTCCAAGGTGGAAGCGGATTTGATGGACAAGGAGACTGCGAGACAGGCGGCTCAAAGTGAACTTGATGACCTACTCATGGTTTTTGGCGACCTAGAGGAGAAAGTGACAAAGTATAAAGAACGTTTAAAGGCCCTAGGAGAGAATGTCTCCGATGATGAGGACGAAGATGACGATGACGGTAACGGTGACGGCGACGGCGACGAAGGAGAGGATGAGTCTGGTGTGGATTGAATAAAGAATATGTTTTTTCCCACCTTCAAGGACAGCAAGCATTGCAAAGGCGTAAATATACCAATCTCACATCAAATGCGGCCGACCTTCTGGTATTGAGGGGCTTGAAAGACTTGAAATATAATGATCTGTCGTAGGATAGGAGAAATAACCATAAAACATTGGTCGCCTCTTGAAACGATTCCACGATCAATTTTGATATCTTGTTGAAGCTAAATCTGTGAATGGCTTGACTCAAGATATGTAATTTTGAAAGTTCCTTTGTCTTTAAGCGTGCTTAGAAGTAAATCAGGTGATGTATACGCTAAAAATTGGTCGGAACCATTCAAAAAGCGGGGTCACCAAAAGCCTAAACCTGCGAAACCCCTGCTTAGCACGTTCGAAATTACAGCACCGCGAAACCCCACATCCAGATGTCGCCAGGATGTTGAGCTCTCCATCCTCATCCTACACGGCTTTGGATGCACCCTCAATGGCAGGTGGCACAAATGAAGGTAAACATCCTTTAGAGAACCTGCAATATCTCCAATCAGATCAAATTTCTAGTGAAATCGAGGGCCATGTCACAGTATATTTCGATGTGCAGATGTGTATGTATTTTTGTCCCTCATAGAATCTATGTTAAAAGACTAATTGCATATTTATTAGACAACCATGCCCTCACCATGCTTTCAGACATCCTGACTTCTGGCTTATCACATTCAACCGCAACCTCAAAGACCGCCTGTCTGCCCAACCCCAAGTACCTACGAATAGCCAGTACCTTGCTTGTACATCCAAGCTCTACAACTCGAGTCAGGAATGAGAATTTGGTCGAGGTAGCCTCCCGTTCTATTACTCTTCTACGAAATGTCCTTGCCGAAGTTGGGCCTAAGAATGCCAATCTTGAGAAGGCATTTTCCTTTGAATCAGGCAGCAGATACACCAGACGGAGTTCTCGAGATAGTGGCTCGAACAGTGATGATGACGACGATATAAATGGACCAGTATCCCGAAATGGGCTGTGGAGATGCGCTAGGGACTTTTGGCAGATCGTAGGCTGGTCATTTAACTGCAGTGTTAGGTATCCGAAGCGGTGGGGATACTGGAAGGTACTTTTGGAGTACTTGTTAGATGTGCTAGATGCAGATTGGTACGAACGCAAAGCTTTGGATGATGCAGCATTCAACGCTAAAGTTGTCCAAAATCAAGGGGCTGCGGAGCTCTCTCCTGATAATGAACTACTGCAAAATTCGTTACTAGTTCAATACCTAGGCGGATCTGACAATGATCTCAATGGTACTGCCGTTAGACGGATCGTTAAGGCAGCCTTTGCAGACGGTTCCGTGCAATCCCTGAAAGCGTATCCGGAGATTTTTGAGAACGAGACCAAAGACATCAGAAAAACCGTGGCACAAAAGAGGAAATGGGATGACATTAAAAATGTCAAGGAAATCTCTGATGATTACGACGATGAGGAAGAAGAAGATCTCGCTTCCGATATATCAGAGGGTTTCGAGGAATCTTCTCAAAGGCCAAGTAAGAAAGGAATCCCAACATACTCTTCTACTATAGGAGACCCAGACTCTATCCGCTTGCGCCAGCGAGTCATAACTTTGGTAAAAGAATCCCTCCTGCTTTCAACATCCCACGCTAATTTTGCAGCTATCCCGCCTATCCGTGTTCCTCCCGCTAAAGTTCATGCCCGTCGGCGATGTTTACAGTCTCTTCGCAGAGTTCACCGCAGCGCTTCCTATTGCATCGTTTTCACTTCTCCTCAATATTTCACGAATATCACCATTTCCTTCAGAGGTGCTAGTCTCCCTCATACAACGATTATGCTACACCTATCTTCCTAAATCTACACCCAACCCAAGCGATTTTGAGGATTCTACGAATGATCTTCTCAACCAAGAAATTCTCGAAACCTGTTATCTACCATGGTGTCCTATGACTTCATCTGTTGAGGATAATGCCAAATATTCAATTTTGGTGGAATATTTGTTTCGCCTGTTTTTGACTGGTTGTGAAGCGAGTCATACACCTAATTTAGGCAATGCGATTGATAGGGGAATTAGCGCAAGGGAGAGGAAGTGCAAGACGGATGGTAGGCGCAAAGCAGGTGCAATAAAGCAGGAGGAAATTGCTAAAATCTTTCTGGATGCAAGTTCAAGGAGGTTGAGAAGCTTGGGAGATTGGGTGCAAGATTGCAGTTCGCAAGAAGAATGTTAATATATGCTGGAAACAGGAATCAGGACCGAAGCGCTGAATTGGGTTTTATAGTGGTAAGGAGTCCCTTGGTTATTGGAGTTATCTAACTGTAACGATCCTGATATTGATGCATCAGGCCGCCATTAATTATCCCTGCCCGGCCGTGAAATAAGTTTGTTTAAGTTTTGAACCCCGTTTGATCTCTTTTATAAGGATTATAAAAAATTATATAAATATAAAGAATTAATAAAAAAAATAAAAATATTAATATTTTTGAAATTGATAATATTTATAAAGAATAAATATATTAATAATTTAATCGATATTATTATTCCGAAATAATAATTCAATTTATTTATATAAACTTAAACTTTATTTAAATTATAATATTAATTATATATTCTATAGTTGTATTTCGTATCTAAGGTTTTTATTATTAATATATCTTATTTTTTATAAATAAAATCTCTTTCTTTTATAATTATTTTATAATATAATATAATATAAATCTTTATTTATATCTTAATAATTTATATTATCTATATAAAAGCTATTATAGTTTTACTTTAGAAAAACTTATCGAAATTATATTTTAATTATTTCGATCGCATCTATTACTGATCTGTTATATATTTTAATTATTATTATTCAAAAACTTTATAAAGTTATTTTATAATTATAAGAGTTATGAAAATGATTAATCAAATATTTATATTTAATCTATTCTTATAGTTTTTTTTTTGAATTATATCTTCAATTTCGTTAAAATAGATATCTCTTTATTTGTAAACTTATTCAACGATCCGAATGTTATAGATTTCACAATTATATAAATTATATTTAAATCGATCAAATCGATTATAAGTTTATTATAAATCCAAGCCTTTATAATATAAGTTTAAATTATTGATATCTTATTTTAAATCATCGATACCCAATTAAAGAATATCGAATTGAAAAATACAATCGAAATATTGAAGATTGTTATTTATAATAATCTATAAATTTTATCTTATTGAAAATACTTTATAGCTTTTAAGAAATTCAATAATAATAAACAAAATATTATAAAACATCAAAATCAATAACGTAGTTTAATACCGAGTTAGTCTATATTACCGAATGACTTATTTTCATCTCAATTTATATCTTTCTCTTTCAATATATATTTTATTAGATATTCAATAAATCTAAATATCTAATTTTTATGATTTATATTCCTTTTATTATTGTAATATATTATATTTTTCGTTTTTGAAAAGTTTAAAGTTTTTCGAGATTTGTCGTATTTGATTAAATAAAGCAATTAATAATATATTTATTTATATAAATATAAATTGTATTTCTAAAGCACTACGAATTGTTTATTCGATTTGTAGATCTTTCTTTACTTTTTGAGAATCGTTTTCTAATATAGATATATAAATGAAGTTGTGTTACAACGGGTAACAGTAGGTCATGTGACAAGTGTCATCTGACTCAGGAATCCCACTGATCCCACTGATCGTAATATAATGGGACAGGTGGGATCCCACTACTCCTATTAAAAACCAGTTGATAGGAGCAATAGGATTAAAGTATAAAGATCTATATAAAAGGATAGGATTCCATTATAATATAAAACTTCATATTCAAGAACAATTATTATTTTTATAATATAATTACAAGAATAACAAACTTAGTTATCATATTATTCTATCGATTATCTATTTGAAGTTTAGTCTAAATCTATTTTGTATTCAGAACTTTATAATTATTTCTATATGGCCAAAAGGTTGTCCTTGTAACATTTTGAGCATTATTATTGTTTCAAATACCAAATCGATATCAATCGCTTAATATAGCAATTATCAGCAATGTTTTATAAAGGAACCAATATAACAATACATTTTCGATAAGTTAAACAATTGAAAAAGACAGCGATATCATTATAAAAGAATCCAAAGATATTATGATCAACGAAACCTTCAAGATAGCTTTACCAAATAAATATATAGATAATCAATAAGAACTCGAGATATTCCTATTGTAATTTGAAATGTACTTTAAGTTCAATAAGGACAAATTCATCAACAATTCAACAAAAAGTGTATAGGTTATATTATATCTCAAAGGAGAAGTATCTAAATAGATTTAATTTTATTTATACAATTATTTCGAATATAGAAACTCGGATCATATATAATCAATCAAAATAATCTTCAATACTTTTGACAGATTTAAGAAACAGATTCAAAGAATGTTTGATAATACTAATGAAAAAAAAGAAATTGAGGAAAAGCTATTTAATATCAAATAAATAGGATCAGTTATCAAATATACCACAGAATTCTGATGATATATAGGAATAATGAGATGGGACTCAATAATCATTATAAGCTATTACTGTAAAGGGTTTAAATTAGAAGTTAGATTGGAATTCGATAGATCATTCATAAACAAAGATTTAAATAATCTGATTAAGGAATCTATCGAATATAATGATCGATTTTATAAGTACAAAACAAATCAACAAATTTATAGATCTTAAAGAGATCGAAATCAAGGGAAATACCGAAAGAACGAAGGTAGACAATACTACAATCCATAATGATATAGAGATCCTATAAAATTAGATGTTATTTATAAAACATCAATCCAAGATAATCCTGAAAAGAAACAATGACAAAATAATAAATTATATTTTGAATATAGAAAAGCAAATCATTAAGCAAAACAATACTGAAGCAAAGGCAATATTAATATAGAAAGAGATAAATATCAAAAAAAGAAATTCAGCAAAAACTAATTTAATATTATCTTTATTCTTCAATTATATATAGTCAACAAAGTTGATCTATTTATAAATCAATCATTAGTATATATTGAAAAAGAACCCGAGCAGAACAAACTCGAAGATAAAATTGAGAATTCATGGTAAAATAATAAAGAATCTAGTTAAAAAGAGCTATAGATTATTCAAAAGATCAATAGATAAAATCGCTGTATCTGAAAATTCGGAAATATAGATGAAAGAATTATTAATGAAAACGCCAGTGTAGTCAATACTCAAATAGAAGAAACTTACAAAGCACAATTCATTGATCAATATCGAATTCTATAGTATAAAATTATTATCGATATATCCTTTATTGAAAGGATCAATTACGAATATATGGAATACTTAGGAATTAATAAAATATAAGAAATTTTTTATTATTATTCAAATATAAAGATCAAAAGCAACGATGTTTTCCTATACAAGAAAGTAGATAATGAATATCAATTTATAGCTTAGATTATAATATTATTATCGATAATGGAAAATCTATTAAAATTATAGGATAATAATACTTCAATAACAATCTGGAAAGATATATTTAATAACAAAATAAGAAAAGGTATAGATATCATCAAATTATTGAATAAAAAAGATAAACAATAAAACTTTGCATTTTTAAACAATAACGATTTATATTTATAAATTGATTAAAGTCAATTGAATACAATAAGTCAGGTAGGACAGATTTATTGTAGAGTTAATATAAATGGACAAACAATCCGGGTTATAATAGATTCAAAAATTATAAGAAATTTTATAGCATCAAAAATTATGAAGTATTTGAGAGTAAAATTTTATACAAAATCGAAACTTTACCAATTGTAACTAATTGATGAATAACTAATAGAAATTGATGGTATAATATCATAAGAGACTCAATCAATATCGATAAATATAAATCAATATAAAGAGTTTATTTAGTTTGATATTATTTCATTTAAGAATCAATAAATCATTTTAAGGATGCTATAATTGAAGGTATATAACCTTATTATTGATTGATCTAAGGAAACTATAAATTTCGATCAATATATAGACAATTATATAGAATTGTAAAAGATATTTGTGAAATAGAATATATATTTAAAAAAATTGAAAACGAACAGTATCGATAATATAAAATACCCAGCCCAGAATCCCTTTTGAAAAGATATACTTGAATAATATCAGAAATATATAAGAATCTTTGAAAAATCAGAAACCCAATATATTTTATCAAAATATAAATTATAGGATTATAAGATAGTATTGAAGAAAGGCAAGATGCCAATATATACTTTAATTTATATAATATCAATTGATGAATTAAGGATGTTTAAACAATATATTGATAACAATTTAGTCAAAGGATAGATCAAAGAATCCTTATTCAAAATATCAAATCCAATTATATGAATATTTAAGAAAGACAGTATTAAACGATTAATTATAAATTATAAAAAGCTAAATATATTTATTATGAAAGATCGATATCTATTTCCATTAATTACGGAATTGAGAGATTGACTAAATAAAACCACAATATTTACAAAAATGGATCTATATAACAATTATTATTTAATCAGAATTAAGGAAGGCGAAGAATAGAAAACTGTTTTCAAATATAGATATAGACTTTACAAATATCAAATCATACTATTTGGATTAATTAATATATCAGCAATATTTATATAATTTATAAATAATATATTATTAAAGTATCTAGATATATACTATATATACTATTTGGATGATATTTTGATATATTCAATTAATAAAAATCAGTATATCAAGGATATCAACAATATCCTAGAATACCTAACAAATTCAGATTTACTTTACAAATCTAACAAATGCGAATTCTATATTACAAAAACAGAATTCCTAGGATTTATAATATTAGATCAAAGACTCAAGATAAGTAAAAACAAAATTAAAACAATATTCGAATAGAAATAATTAATCAATATAAAAGAAGTATAATCCTTTTTAGGATTCATTAATTTTTATCGATGATTTATACAAAGGTATTCGATAATTACTGTTTATTTAACTGATTTTATCAGAAAAGATCAAAGAACATTCGATTGGATTATCAAAATAACAAAGTTATTCGAGATATTCAAACAAACAATAATCAAAGAATTAATATTATTTATATTCGATTTAAAGAAGGAAATCTTTATCGAAATGGATTCTTCAGACTTTGCTATTGGTATTATACTAAATCAATTAAGCAAAAATAAGAAATAGCAATCAATTGTATTCTATTCCCGAAAACTATCGTTAGCGGAATTAAACTATAAGATTTATAACAAGGAATTATTAACGATAATCGAAGTATTTAGGGAATAAAGAATATATTTGGAAAAGTTTAAATATATAATATAAGTATTTACAAATGATAAGAATTTAATCTATTTCATTATTACAAAACAATTCAATAGATAACAGGTCAAATAATCGGAAACTATAGCTGTATACAATTTCAGAATTTCATATATCAAAAGAACAGAAAATGTTAGAATAGACGCTTTAAGCCGAAAACCAGAATATCAAGAAAATAAGAGTTACGAATCCTATACAATATTTAAAGAACAAGGCAATTCTTTAGTTTACAATATATTACAACTTACAGTTATATATAGATTAAAAAACGAATATCTTTATATTCTAATCCAAGGATATTATAAAACTAATATAACAATTACATATATTCTAGAGAAACTAAAACCAGGATTTATATTCGAGGACAGAATAATTTATTTCTATAGGAAGATATACATTCCTAATTATTTATCAAAGATTTTTGTAATAGAACAATATAAATTATCAATATATAATCATCAAGGGATTACAAGAACATTTGCAAGATTCAAAGAAATCAATTACTTCTTATAAATGAGAAAGATAATTGAAGAAGTTATTGGAAATTGTAATATCTATATCCAGAATAAATCATTATGATATACTCTATATAATCAGTTTCAGATACTACTACTTTCCAAAGATCTTATTATAGAAGTTGAATACGATTCTATACTTGTTATAATAAAAAGATTAATGAAATTCGTATATATAATATTATTCAAAAAATTATAAAATATTGAACAATTAG
>NGKH01000053.1:0-12381 GCA_002162575.1 Sclerotinia glacialis | reverse complement strand
TAATTCAATTTGTATATAATATATCAGAAACAGAAATTATAAAGATTATACCAATATATACTAATTTCGGTTTTAATCCTAAAGTATATAGAATTCCGATATTATAAGAAGCAAATGCCGAATCAATCATTATTAAAGTTGAACAATTTAAGGATCTTCAAAAGTAGTTATCTTTTGATTTAAAATTCATATCCTTATATATAACAATCTACTATAATAAAAAATATAATATAAAATCAACATTAAAAGAAAAAGATAAAGTTTATTTGCTATAATATAATATCAATATAAAAAAACCAAACAATAAATTAGATCATAAAAAACTAAGATCATTCAAGATTGATAAAATAATAAATTCCATCAATTATTAGTTGAAACTATTCAACATTATAAATATCTATTCAATATTCTATATATCCTTGTTTAAACCAGTATTATCAAAAATGCCAAATGTACCATTCATCGAAATCGAACCAATCAATCTAGAAGTTATATATAATATCGAAACAATATTAGATTGTAAATATATTAAAAACAAAATCAAGTATTTGATCAAATAATTGGATTACTTATATTCAAAGAATATATAAGAATTCAAGAAAGATCTTAATTACCTTGAGAAATTACAGGTATTCCATCTGAAGTACCCATATCTGCTAATAAAGCCTCAAACTTTGTATCGAATATTGGTGACAGCAAATAATCAAGGAAATCGAAAAAAAAAGGATCATTAAAAGCAGTTATTATAGTTGTTATATTAATCTTCTTTTTCTTTATATGCTCATTTGCAAACCTCTCTTTTTCAAATTTGAATGCTTTCAAAGCATCAATAGTACACAAATCATATTGAAACATCTTTCCAGCCTTTATACGAAGTTTATCTTATTGCTTCTATAAACGAAGAATTTTAGCTATAACCTTTTCTTCTTCTCAGCAAAACTACAATTCCTTTGAAGAAACTTTGGATTATATTGAAGCAATATAACCGAAAATATTGCAGTTATTGTTATCAAATGCTTTGGAGTATTTTCTATAACGATTGAAACCTAGAAGGATATAATACTCCAATTTCTTATCCAAATAATAATTATATACAAATAATATAATAACACCCTTTTCTTTAATACAAAAATAAATGTTTTGACGATTAATAACGGATTTTGAGGAATATACAACAGATATAATGAAGAAAATGCAACATCTATTTAAAACCTAGGGTTAAATAGGGAAACCACATTATATAAACGTTTGAGATAAATATTAACCTAAAAAAGGGATAGTGTTACAATAGATAACAGTAGATCATATGATAAATATCATTTGACTTAGGAATCCCATTGATCCCATTGATCATAATATAATGGGACAGATGGGATCCCACTATTCTTATTGGAAATTAGTTGATAGAAGCAATAGAACTAAAGTATAAAGATCTATATAAAAGGATAGGATTCCATTACAATATAGAGTTTCATATTCAAGAACAATTATTACTTTTATAATATAGTTACAAAAATAGCAAATTTAATTACTATATTATCCCATCGACCATTTGCTTGGAGTTTAGTCTAAACCTACCTTGCGTTCAGAACTCTATAGCCATTTCTGTGTGGCCAAGAGGCTGTCCCCGTAACAAGTTGTTCTGAAAACGGTTTTCAAGAATTATAAATATATAACTCAAATAATCCTTTGTAGATTAATTGTCTTCAATTTAAGTAAATAGATAAATAATTGAATTGGAGTTTTTGAGTTCGGTATCTAATAAATTGAACAATTCATTTGAAATCTATTATCATTATTTGAAGAGCTATTTGGTCTAAATATATATACTGTCGGATATCGGGATATCTAAAGAAATTATTGATATAAATTAATTCAATGAAATACTCCTTGTATTGAGATTGTTATTACTCATTTTTGTAAAATAATAACAAGATAATCAAGGTTTAAGATTTGTTATTTAGAATATAATCGAAAATTCAGAATCAAGATCGAAATTGAAGGTATTGTCTTATTATTATATTTGGTAAAGATTTATTAGATTGGTAAAGATTTATTAGATAAATAAAATCGATAAAAATGAAGATAAATAAAAGATTGTATTTCAAAAGATTAAGATTAGATTATCTTTATAATAGAATCTTTTTAAAAAGTAAAATATATTATTATAATATAAAGGGATTTTAGAATAATAAACAAGATATATAATATTCTATAAAGAAAAAAAAAAAGTGTTCTGAAAAAGAATCGATTATATAATAAGATATAGATGTTTTAAAGCAGTTATATATAATCCAGCTAGGAACGAGTAGTGAACCTATAATAATATTAAGAAAAACGAAAAGATATTTATAAAATTATAAAAAGAACATCTTCGATTATTATAATTTAGAAATTCCTTATCAAACTAAACGATCTTTATATTTTAATCAATATAAAATGCGAATTTGTATTCAAATTCGATAAACTTTATATAATAAATAATCAAGTTTTCGCTTTATTCTTTATAATCCTATAGTATTTAAATGATCTCAATAAGAAATCCAATTACGAAATAATTTCAATAATGAAACAGAAAGTTATCAACAAATTAAAGACTTTAATAAAATATAATATATATTTTATCGAATTGAATAATATTGAAAGCTAGAAAAAGAAATTTCAATTATAAAGCCAAAACTATCGGGAAAACGATTATTATTTAAAAAACTTGTTATTTTCCAAATCAAACAATTTCTTAATCCAGATTCAAAACCCTCGATTAATTACTATCTTTTTAAATCCAAAAGAATTTATAGATTTCGATATAATATAAACAGCAAATAATAAAGAGTATCAGAAATCCAAAGAATACTGCTTTAATTTATATTATTATTACAAATAATAAAATTATCTAATTCAAAATTATAAAGAAAAAAAGCAAATAAATATTCAAAGGATTATCAAAGAATATAAAATAATATCTTTATAATATGAAATCTATAATCAATAAGATAATATAATAATATAATTCGAAAAGCAATATATATTATTAATATATCAAAATATTTATAATATTTATAATTATAATAATTCATATATATTCTCTTTAAAACCAATTAATCCTTTATATAATAATTATAATTGTTACAGATTCACTACTCGTTCCTAGCTAGGTTATGTGTGGCTGCCTTAAGGCATCCACACCTTATTATATAATCGGCTTTCTTTCAGAATCATTCTTTTTTTCTTATAGAATATTATATATTTCATTTATTATTTATAAAGTTTCTTTGTATTATAATAATATATTCTACTTTTTAAAAAGATTTTGTTATAAAAACAACTTGGTTTTGATCTTTTAAAAATACGATCTTTTGTTTACCTTTATTTTTCATCGATTTCATTTGTTTGATAGACTTTTATCAAATACAATGATAAAACAAAATTTTTGATTCCGATCTTGATCCAAAATCTTTGATTATATTTTAGATAACAAATCTTAATTTTCAAATCTTAATCTTTAAATCTTAAACCCTAATTGCTTTACCGCCATTCCACCAAAATGAACAATAACAACTCTAATACAAAAAGTGTTTTATTCAATCAATTTATATCAATAATTTCCTCAGATACCTCGATATTTGATAATATATATATATAGATCAAATAATTCTTCGAACAATAGTAATAGATTACAAATAAATTAATTAATCTATTAGATACCGAATTTAAAAACCTTGATTCAATTGTTTATTTATTTATTTAGATCGAAGACAATCAATTTATAATCTTTGAAAACTATTTCCAGAATAATTATAATTATATATCTTTATTAGAAAATAATTCTCAAAAAGTAAAGAAAGATTTATAGATCGAACGAATAATTTATAACTTTCTAGAAATATAATTTATATTCGTATAAGTAAATATATTATCAATTGTTTTGTTTAATTAAATACAATAGATCTTGTCACGGGCAGGATCAGGATAGAAGCAGATGAATAATAGATCTCTCTTTATTGATAAAACGTTATTCAAAAAGTAACGTTGTTAAAATATAAATAATCTTTTAAATAGATCCAAAATAAAAGATTTGTTTCTATTAAACGAATCTTTACTTTAATACTAATTTCTATATATATTAGTGTCTTTTATATAATAATCTTATAATAGTATCTTCTTTCTTAAAATCGAATTCTATTGAGACGATCTTGAGGGCTGAGTCTTCCAGGGTATCTTCGATAGAAATTCAATATTAATTCTTAAGCATTCTTTAAGTATTCAACAGGTTTCTTAGTAGGTGTATTGTATCCGATCTATCGAACGGTATACTTTAATCAAGGGCCATTGCAACCTTATCGTTCCCAATAGGAATCCAGAACCTCTTTTATTTCAAATTGTTCGATTCCTTCGACTTCTATAGAAGGAAGTGGGGGGTTACACTGGTCAAAGGCAGGGTCATTATAAACAGAGTATAACAGATTGATATAAAAGATAAAATGATTTTTTATTGAAATAGATAATTTGAGCTTGTATATATAAATATTTATAATATATAGAATTCAAAAGGATCTCAGATTTTTTCAATCAAATTTCTTTTGAAAACAGAAGGTTTTGATATTCTTGATATTCAACCAAACCAGATCTCCAAGATTATATCAATAGATAAAGATATAATAGATATCAATATTCTTCGTATAGCAGTTTTGATTGATAATTAATTCAGTTCTTAGAAATTCAGTAATCGAATTCATTTTCTTGATGAACCCCTTTGTGTTTTGTACAACAGAATGATTAGATACAATTATGAATTCGAATCCCATTTATAGATGGAACCTATAATTTGCGAAGAATAAAGTTAATCAGGAGCTTTCGGACCAAACAGAATTGAGGGAGAATTCGATAAAAAGCAACTATTTGGACCAATCGTTTTGTAAATATATTATATATAATCGAAGATATTATTTAAACATTATATTAGCTTTTTTTATTTGTTTATCAATTTCAAAATAATAAACAATTGAAAGTTTCATAATAGTGTTCAAATGTTTGCAGAAATATTTCCAGAATTCGGAAACGAATTGAACTTTTCTATCAAATATAATTATAATTGGCAATTTATATAATTTCCAGATATATTATAGAAATAATCAGACTACTTTTTCAGAATTGTAGATTTCGTAATAGAATAGAAAATGTTTTATTTTAGTTAATCGGTTTATAATTACAAATATTATATTGAATCCCGAACTTTTGGATAGATATATAATGAAATCGATTGAGATATCCTTTTAAGTTTGTTAAAAAAATCAGAAATGAATATAGGACTTTTTTTTATCCTTTTCGATTCGGGGCAGCCTAATAATAACTATAATAATTATATATTTATTAATTAATATAATCATAATATCTGGTTTAATAATAATTATAGGAGAATAGTTCGAAGGTACGGATATAATATAGGTATCTGGCGATTAAAGAATTATGGATTAATCGAAGAAATTTAATGTTCAGATTTTTGGAATCAAAAACAAATAATTTGTTTTTATAATATAATAATCTATTATTTTCAAAGTATTCAAATAAGATAATATAAAAGTATTTAAATGTTTTCTTTTTTAAAGCTTTCAGAATAGATTTTAGTATTGGATCAGATATATATACTTCGATAAATAAAACTTTTAATTCTTCTAATGATTCGAATATCAGATCTGATTCGAAGTAGGGCGGGATAGCGGAGGCAGGTAGTACAGACAGAATATCAGGAGCAGGCAAAACGGGCGGAGCGGTAGGAACAGACAGAACAGGCGGAGCGGTAGAAATAGATAGAATAGGCAAAGCGGTAGGAACAGACAGAACAGGCGGAGCGGCAAAAACAAACAGAACAGGCGGAGCGGTAGGAATAGACAGAATAGACGGAGCGGCAGGAACAGACAGAATAGGCGGAGCAGTAGGAACAGACAGAACAGGCGGAGCGGCAGGAATAGATAAAGCGGGTGGAGCAGGCGAAACAGATAGAGTGGTAGGAGCAGATAAAGCGGATTGGTTTCGAGTAGTGATTGTAAAACGGACTTTTTTGATCGGGATAAATTGGTTTTTGAATAAAACTGGTAGTGGGATTTCAATAAGATCGAAATTTTTATCTTTTAATATTATTTAGTTTTGATATAAAAAGTGTTCATTTTTCTTTTCAAATAAATCTTTAGATTTTTTAATCAGAGTATTAGGTTTTATATTTTGTTTTTCAGATCGGTATATGATTTTGAAGTTGAATCGGAATAAGAATTCGAATTATTAGATTTATTGATAATTCAATAATTTAATTGTTGTAAAATATTTTAGGTTTTTGTGATTAATGATTACTTGAATAAGGGAGGACAATTCTTCCAGTTCAGGGTATTATTCTTCGAAGTATCGAATAATAACTAATAGTTCTTTATTATAAATCTTATAATTATATTTTGTTATCAAATATTTTTTGGAGAAAAATATAATAAATTTCAGAATCCTTTCTTTATTGTATTGGAATAGGATTCCAATAGATATATAATCAGAAACATCGATTTTTATAATTACCTTCTTTTTCTAATCGAAAGGAGTTAATATTGAAGTTTTTGTGAAAGTTTCCTTTAAATTAGAAAAGACTTTTTTATAAGTAAGATCTTAGAAAAAAGATATATTTTTTTAGATTAAATAAATCAAAAAATGGATTATCGATAAAAATCCTTAAATAAAGTATTGGTAAAAATTCCCAAATCCTATAAATATTTGTATATCGATTAAATAACAAGATGTTTTCTATTTTACAATAGTTTTAATTTTATTAGAGTCTATTCGGATTCCTTTTTGTTTTATAATAAAGTTTAGAAACTTAATTTCGGGTTTCAGGAATTCGTATTTCTTTAGGCTTGTATATAATCTAGCTTTTTATAAAGCTTTCAATATTTTCTATATATAGATAATATATTTAAAACAGATCCTATTATAGATTAGAATATTATCTAAATAAATAATATAGAATATATTCAGATACTTTTGTAATATATCATTAATGAATTATTGAAAGGTAATTGATACTTCTATTAATCCGAATGATATAATTAAGCTTTTATATAATCCGAAGTGAATATAGAAGGCAATTAAATATTTTTGTTCTTTTTTAATTCTTATATTATTGAAAGCAAAGATAATATTGATTTTGGCAAAGTATTTTATTCCTTTTAAATTATTCAGAGATTCTTTGATCAAAAGTAATAGATAATGATTCTTTAAGCAGATCAATAAATACAAAGTCCTTTTTTTGATGAAGAATGTTATCAATCAATTCAATAATGATTTGAAACATTTTGTATTCTCAATAGATATATACAAAATAAGTTTTTATTGATATAATTACAACATTTTTCTTCTATAATATATTAGAGCAAGATAGTAAGTTTGTAATAAAGTTATAATAAGATTGCGATAAGGTTGAAATAAGGTTAATATATAATGTGATAAAATTGTAGTAAAATTGTAGTAAAGTTAGTATATAATATAATAAAGTTACAAAAAACAAATTGAGTTTTGATCAGAATATCTTGTAAAACTTTAATATCAGATAATTATAATAGAATATTATAGGATTTCTGATAATATTCGTTATTGAATCAAAAGATATTTGAAACAAAATTGATATATAGATTATACTTTTTCAATTAGATTAATTCTAAAACAATAAAATAATAAATTAATTTGGTAATATATATCTTAATTTTCTTTTTATAATGATTATTAATTTGTAAATTTATTAGAATATACTCTTCGATCTAGTTTTCGGATAAGATCTTTTTATCGAATTCGATGATTTCAAATAAGTTAAATAATTTGTAAATTGTAATCTTTTTTGTTTGTATTCAATTATAATTAATGAATATAAATTTTTTATAATCGTTATCTATTATAATATATATAAAGCAGTTTTCGGTTTTTTCAAATAATATAATAATAAATAAAATCATCAGATTTGTTTAATAATTCATTTTTTCTTATAGAGATAACCTTCGAACAATAATAACGGATAATTGTATAGTATACAATAAAGCTGTTTAATAATGTTTTATATCAAATGGATTCCGTTTTCCGAATCGGGAGAATTGAATAGGGACAGATTATAGAGTACAAGGTTTGGGCAGCTGTAGATTGCTTTGGCTTGAATAGGACGATTATTAAAGAATAGATAGTTTTTTATTATATAATTAATAAAGCTATAATAAAAACATTCTTTTTGTTTTTGTCGATTGGTATATTTTTGAATATTAAGATCTATCGGATCTTTTATAATAAAAATATAAACAATTTGATTTTATATATAGTTAATATAATTCGGGTTTTATATAAAATTACAAGATGATAATATAATTAGAGTATAATTGTTAAATGAATTAATCAGATATAATTAATAGTTTTTTAAAGTTTATACAAATATAACAAATATATCTATATTATTAATTGATGAATTGATAGAAACGATTTAGTTTTTCAATTTTATAAATAAAGCTTATTTTAATAAAATAATCAAAATATTATTATCATTAATTATTTCTACTTTTAATACCAATCTTTAGAATTTGATATAAAATATATAAAAAGATTGATCTTTTTGTTTCAGATTGATTAATTGTTTCTAGACTTCAATAAGTTTATTTTGATTACTATATATTCTTTGTAATATCTACAATAGATCTTGATAATCCTCGAATCTAGAAAACTCCTTTTTGATATTATAAAGATGGATTTATATAGTGACAGGTTCAATAAATCGTTTTATTATATAGATCATTTAGAAATATAAAAAAGAATATCGATTAGAATTGATTATCATTTTGTTTTGTATTTAATCAATAAATCGATCAAGATCTCCTTTAGTTCTATTGAAAAGTATAGAGTCTAAGATTTTTTTGTTCAATTATAATTTCGATACTATCGGAATAATAAAAAGATTTTCTACAAAAGCTATAATTGGGGTATTAATCGGATTAATACTAATCGGGGCAAATTGAATAGAATTATAATGAAGTTAGAATAGATTTTTTTATTATTGTTCGAAAACAGTTTTCTCGATTTATAATTTGAACTCAAATTCATAAATAATAAATCGTAAATAGATTATCTCTTCTTTATTATATATATAATGATTATTTATAATAACAAGGTATTGATATTATATTAAAATATCGTTAATTATATCAGCAACGAAATCTTTTAATGTATCGGGTTGATTAGGTATTTGTAGATAAGTCGATATTATAAAAGTATCGATGAAAAATAGAAGCAATATAGTATTATAAATAAAATCAGAATGGAAATAGATGAATAAGTTGGATACCCCACTTTCTGGCCACCCCTCTTTTGGGCCACCTCAAAAATTTATATTATATGATATTAAAATACTAATTATTCAACAACTATTCTATATTATAATAAATATTTTAAACTTTACTTTTATTATTATTATTAGAATATTCTATATTAATTTCACAATCTCTTATTTTAATTTGTACCTCCCTAATCTCTTTGATCTTCGAATACTTCGAATACTTCGAATTTGGATTAGTTTTTACTTTATGTTTCTTTTTAGATACAATTTGCTTCAATTGATACTCTAATTGTTTTATTTAATATTCAAATTATATAAGTTGATAATCTTTAATATCAAATCCTTTAGTAATCTTTTTGAAAAACTGACGATAAGTATAAAGATCGGTCTCTTTACTTCGAATCATTATATATATATATAATCTTAAATCATTAACTTTTTGAGATATTTTAAAATTTGAAATTGTAGATTCTTTATTTTGTTGATATATAGAATCATTATTAAAAAATAAATTCTGATTTGTAACCTTTTTATTACTGTTTTCAAACAATAATCTGGATATAATTTAGAGGTTATAAATCTGAAGTTTTTCATTCAGTTAGTATATTATATTCTGTCAAATTATCTATTCTTGTTTTCTGATAACATAGAAGGAAATTGATCTTTCTAATTGATCCAGAATCTGATAAAAATGCCAATTTATTAAGGTAATACCTATATACTTTTTTGAAAAACAAGAAAACAGATAAATCAAGAAATTGTAGAATATATAATATACATAATAATAGAAATAAAAGGTATATATTATATTTGAAGTATTCAAGTATAAATTCAATAATTTCATAACTTCTGTATCCATTTAAAATAAAAAATCTCAATTTATTCAATGAGAAAGGGACTATTTAAAGAATAAAACCCTTTTTAAACCATTCTAGACCAATATCATTCATAATCCACCCATTTTCTATAACAATAAAATACCACCTTTTATAAGATATCAAATCCGTTGGAAACCATTGTTATTGTACTGATTTTCCTTTATGAATAATAAAGGGATCAAAAGTTCTTTCTTTAGCTGAAATGTATTCTATAAGTGATGTCCAAGCTCTAGAACCAGGCTATTTTTTCTGAATAAAACAACGTTTTGAGCTCTTTAAGACTAATTTATTTAATCCTTGATTTTCTTGTATGCCTGCTTCATCCATATTATATCGATTTCAAGGCTTAATATAATGAATTAAGGGTAAATCCAACTTTAGGAACCATTAACTAATAATATTGATAATTGCACTGTTAATACATACTGAATCGATTTTAATTTGTCTTTTAGTCCTAATCTCTGAATTCCTTCTAAGAAAGTTCTGTATCCATCGCTTTCCAAGTATAAAATCACTTTCTTTAATATCGAGGAGGTACTCCTCAATTTCACGGATTTGACGATATATAGGACTAGTACCCAACGATTCTTGTACTAATATCCAATCTGCTAATCGTTTCTCCTGAATGGGGGCTATCTTTTGTATATATTATATACCTTTTTGATGAGATAAATAGCCTTTTATACGGTTTTAAAGAGTAACCCTTGGAATCCCGAAATCTGAAACAGCTTGTCAAGCTAAATGCCCATTCATCACTATATATAAAGCCGAATTAATGTCATCTTCGGTATATCTCTTAAATATAATATAATTAATGATATTTCAAAATTTTAAATCAATTGATTCAAACATTGTAAAGTTATTAAACAATAAATAAAAGAAATATCTTTTTGTAGTGAGAATTTTCGAGGTGGCCCAAAAGAGGGGTGGTCAGAAAGTGGGGTATCCGACTTAATAGATCTTTCTTTATTAATAAAACATTACTTAAGGAATAATGTTTTTAGAATATAAATGATTTTTTAAATAGATCCAAAATGAGAGATTTGTTTTTATTAAACGAATCTTTATTTTAACACTAGTTCCTATATGTATTAGCGCCCTTCATACAGTAGCCCCGTGATAGATCTTCAAGAACCCCGAATCCTTCAAAAGCGAAAAATATAATATATTACAACAATAAAAGGAATACGAATTATAGAAACTAGATATTCAGATTTATTGAATATTTGATATATTTATTTTCGATATAGAAAAGAAAAAGCTTCTATATATAATATCTTTATTCGAAAAGATTATATATTAAAAAAGATAAAAAGATATCTACAAAATCATAAAAGGAATATCTTCGATTATTATAATTCAGGAATTCCTTGCTAAACTAAATAATCTCTATATTTCAATCAATATAGAATACGAATCTGTACTCAAATTCGATAAATTTTGTATAATAGATAATCAAGCCTTTGTTTCATTTTATAGTATTCAGATGGCTTCAATAAAAAATCCAATTACGAAATAATCTTAGTAATGAAACAAAAAGTTATTGATGAATTGAAGATCTTAATAAAATATAATATATACTCTACTGAATTAGGCGATATTAAAAGCTAGAAAAAGAAATTTCAATCATAAAGCCAAAACTATTGAAAAAACAATTATTATTTAAAAAATTCGTTTTTCAAATTAAACAATTTCCCAGCTTAGAACCAAAACCCTCGATTAACTATCGTTGTCCCAAATCCAGAAGAACTTATAGATCTCGATACAATACAAATAACAAACAATAAAAAGTATCAAAAATTCAAAGAATATCGTTTCGATTTATATCATTATTACAAATAATAAGGTCACTTTATTCAAGATTATAAAGGAAAAAAACAGACAAACATTCAAAGGATTATTAAAGGATACAAAACAATATTTTCACAATATAAAATCTACAATCAATGAAATAATATAATAATACGATTCGAAAAATAATATATATTATCAATATATCAAAATAATTAGAATATTTATAATTATAATAATCTATAAATATCGTTTTCAAGATCAATCAATTCTTTGTATAACAATTGCAATAATACCCGATTCAATGTTTTTCAAGGCTATATTGAGGAAGATTCTCTTTATCTAATAGAAAATGCTTCGAATCTACAAATA
>NGKH01000052.1:144981-167936 GCA_002162575.1 Sclerotinia glacialis | reverse complement strand
AATCATTTAGTATACTCTACTATTAATTACAAATAGCATATTCATATTGTCATTACTTAAAGTCCCTGCTTGACGCCTAATTATAAACCTACCTCGATAGCCTAGAACACTTCCATATGATCTAGACGGCTACCCTCATAACAATAGATGGAAAATTGTTGAAAACTTTCTTTTGATTCTAAACAATATTATAAAAGTAGACCAAAACTTCGATATAAATAATTTGTTTTTATTTGAGATAATTTCATTTGGTATATTATGAATATTAATTATATTCTATATGAATATATAAACAAGATCATTTACTATCCAAGTTTTATAGAATGGTATTATATGAACGAATTTGATTAATTTGTTTGTTATTATTAATATAGAATCATATTCCTTTTGGATAACCAAATCCTTGGATAATGATAGTTTCATTATAAAATCCCAAACAATGGACTTCCAAGATTGAATAAATAGTTTGGGGGTTTTGAATTGTTTATAAAGGGCATACCAAATAATTTTATTCCTTATACAAATATTGCAGTTCCCAATTATATTTTCAATTATAATCCTCATTTTTGGAAAGTATACTTCTTTCCTTATTTTGGCAAAGGTTTTTACAATACCTTGATGTTTATAAACTAATAACTTATATTATTCTGTAATGTAATCTTTAACTAAATTAAAAGATATATAAAGTTTATTATGAAAATGAATAAACCTATTTTCAATAATAAATCCTTTTTCTAGATTGTTTGGTATAATTAGGAATCTTTTAATTGTAATATCTGTTATATATTCCGTTTTTATAATATCCTTGATAATATTATAATTTATTCCTAAAATGATAACGAATTATAATTTATTGTAAATTAAAGCATCATTATCTTTTTTTAATATCATATATGATTCGTATATCTTATTTTGTAAATATTCTGGTTTTCGGTTGAGAACATTTGCCTTAACATTTTTGTTTTCTTTGACATATAAAATTCTGAAATTGTAGGCGGCCATGATTTCCGATCATCAGATTTGCCATCGATTTAATTCCTTTATTATAATAAAGTAAACCAAATTCTTATAATTTGTATACATTTGCACTATATATTTCGATTCTTTCAAATACACTTTTCATTCCCTAAAAGCATTTATTATCATTAGTAATTCCTTATTGTATATTTCGTAATTTAATTCGGTTAATGATAATTTGTATAAATAATAAACGATTGATTGTTATTTCTTGTTCAAACCTGATTAATTAAATACTACATTTAATATATAATCTAAAAAGTCTATCTTTATGATTATTGATAATTTTGGATCAAAAGCTTTGAGAATTGGTTCTTCTGCAAATACTTCTTTGAGACATTCGAATATTATTTATGCTGCTTTTGTTTATCGAAATTCCCTTTGATTTTTTTTAATGATCTCGATTATTGAGGCAACTATTTTCGAATAGTTCTTAATAAATCATCGATAAAAATTGGCGAATTCTAAAAAGGATTGTATTTCTTTTATATTTATTGATGATTCCCATTTTTTAATTGTTTTTACTTTGTCAGGATTCATTTTGAAATCTTCGGAGAATATAATGTAACCCAGGAATTCTGTTTTGGTAATATAAAATTCGCATTTGCTAGATTTGTATTAAAGATCTGCCTTCTTCAATTATTATAAAACTTTATAGATATCCTGAATATATTGTTCCTTTATTTCTGAGAATATCAATATATTGTTTAGATAATATATACAATATATATCCAGATGTTTTCTTAATATATTATTGATACATTTGTCAAATCGAATAACATTATTTAATATTTGTATAATCTATAATGAATTTTGAATATTGTCTTTCATTTTTTTCCTTCCTTCATTCTAATTAAATGGAATCCGTTTTGTAGATCAAACTTGGAGAAAATCTTGGCTTTTCCTAATCAATCCCTTAATTCCGTAATTAATAGAAATAGATATCGATCTTTGATTATTATATTGTTGAATTTGCAATAATCCATATAAAGCCTTTTTATACTATCTTTTTTTAATACAAATAATATAGGGTTAATTACCTATAAAATAGATTCTTTGATTTATTTTTTTTCTAATACATCGCCAATATAATCCCTAGGCGTTTTTAAATCAAAAACTGATATTGGATAGATTAGACCGAATAAAGGTATTTTGCTTTCCTTCAATACTATCTTATAATTCTATAACTTATATTCTAATAAAGCTTTATAACTTTTTCTTTCTTCAAATAATTTCTTGTACTTTTGGTATTGTATCGATATTGGTATCTTCTTCTATTTCATTACAAAAATGTTTTCAAGCAATTTCTTTTGTTTATTCTTTATTTATACAAAAGGTTTATCTTTCTTTGTTATTAATGAAGGACCTTGGATTTGATATCTTATATTAATGATATTATTCGCCTTTAATTCTTCATTATATATATTCAACCTTATTGGCTTTAACATATTTCATTGATCGCTTTTCTTCGGAAATGATATAGTTTCCGATAATCAATCAATCTGGGGGTTATATATTTTCAATCATAATATTCCCAGAATGATCTATTGATTCCCTAATGAAACAATATCGAATTAGATAATTTTTTTATACTGAATTATACTCATTTGTAAAAAGTGAATCTCCTACGAAATCTTTCCGTCCAATCCGGCTAATTTTCCATCAACTAACTACAATTGATATAATGTTTATTTCGCTTGAAATTGTACTCTCAAATACTTCACAGTTCTTGGTACAATAAAATTTCCTGTGATTTTTGAATCTATTATAGCCCAGATTGCTCGTTCATTTATTTTCGCATTATAATAGATCTAACCTATTTGTCCTACAATATTCAATTGGCCTTGGCCCTTTTTATAGATCTTAATTGACTTTCCCTTCTTACAGGATCTCCTTGCTTTCTTTTATAAAAACCACCCTATAATTTCCTTGTCTAATAAATAAATCTTACAAGATTCATTATAACAAGCTGTCCAGCTCATTACTGTATATCCTACCGATAGTATTTCTCTCGGTTCCGTTTTGACAAAAGGAAGGGAAAAAGTTCGTAGACACTCCAATTCATATCGGTCTATAATATTCAACCCTTCTTGGTCTCGAAGCATTATATCGATTTCCTTTTGACATTCCTTTCATTCGTAACTATCGTCTTCGATTGGGTATGAGGCGCATAATTGAAATACAAAGATAATATTGAGTTATCCTTTGCCGAACTTTTTATGATAGCCTTCTTTTGATGATCTTTTACTTCAATAATCTCTAGCTCGATGGTCTGGCTTACCATATTCGAAATATAGCTTATCCTTGCATCTTCGCTTTACCTCTTCCTTAAATAATTTGTCCTTAAACATCGTATCCAATTGTATTGGTTCTCTATAAGATTATCTGTTTTCTCGAAATCTCCTTTCATTCTTGTAGTATTTACTACAATCTCGGTTTCTATAAAAGTTGAAAGATCAATGTTCTTTTTGATATTTGTAAAACATCTCATTCACCTTAATAGATTCTTCGATCAATTTATTAAGATCTTCCCAAGTACAATTGCAATCTAGTTCTAACCTGATTTCAAGCTTAAACCCTTTCCGATAATGATTTATTATTGTATTTTCTTTTTATTCAATAATATCTATATACCTTCTGAATTCTACAACATATTTGATTGTTGACCCTGTTTGCTTAAAACCATAGATCTTGGATTCAACATCTTGTAATTCATTGACGTTCCCGAATACTCGTTGTATTTCTTTCTTGAATCCTTCAAATCTCCTAAAGATAATTTGAATCGGGTATATTCACTTCTTAAACTCATTTAAATTGATAAAATAATCCTTGAGATATAATTGGATCCATTTAACAGCTTCTTTTCTGAAGTAAAAAACAGCCCAAACATTCTTATCGGTATCATGATTGAACTTATCCTGATTAAATTGGAAGTAGATCTCAAATTAAAACAAAAAGGTTTCTAGTTCTTATCGATTGTTTATAAATCGATTTGGTAAAGCGATTTTAAAAGTTTCGATGACAATGATTTCCTTAGAATCTTCAATATCTCTTATAACGATATCTCCGTCCTTATCAATACTTTCAAAGGTGACCTAATTGATCATAACAAAGTTGCTAAATTATAATGTTTTGAAAGACATAATATCTTTACTTATCGAATCGATACTTGAAACAATAATGATGCTCAAAATGTTATAAAGGTAACTATCTAGATTATATGAAAGTGTTTTAGGCTCTCAAAGTAGATTTATAATTAAACATCAAATAAGGATTTAAATAATGACAATAATAAATATATTATTTATAACTAATAATAAAGTATACTAAATGATTGATTTTGAATACAAAGCTTTATACAAAGGAAATCCATCTTGATTATATAGACCTTTATGGTATATATCTCAATACTCCCAGTTGTCCCAGTTGCATTGGGACAGCTGAGCAAACTGGGATTCTCATATCACATGATACTAATCACGTGATATTAGGTATTGTGAGATCTGTCGTAACAGATATCCGCGATTTTTGATGATTATCGCTTGCCTTTGCCCTTCCCATTATTTTTCTGTAGTCATATAAACTCAATTATATATAAAGAACATTATTATAATCAATTGATCTTAATGAAATATATTATGATAATATAATTAATAAAATAAATATATAATGATTGAAAGAATATATCGAAAAACGCATTTCGATCAAATAGAAGTGTACGGTTACTGTATGTATATATATATGTATATCCAATAGTGAAAAATTGTATCTGGGGTGTGTATATAGATTTAGGCAACTAAAGTGATAGTATTATGTCTACTGAATATAACTATTATGAATTCTGAATAGTTCTTGATGAGAGGGGAGGCATAATGAGATTCCCGAACATTTAATTAATCATTAATATTGTTTAACGTTAAAGAGCAAATCAAAACCTCTATTATTCATTAAATGAACAAGAAAAGTGCTTCCCTAGCAGCGGTCAGAAATCATTTGTCAGTAGCCTTCCCAACAAACTGTTGAAATTTTTCTGCAAGTTAATTCCATCCCATTCATACTCAAGGAATTTTGTTTATGATTATTGAATAAAATTGAGACGAGAATAGGATTTGTAAGGTATATTCTAACTTTTCACTTATGCCACCACTACCCGATACCTGCTGTAGCATTTAATTTCGTTAATAGTCCATACAAAAACAATCAAGAGCTACTATCATCTATCCTGCTCAATTATAATTGCTTAGATTCGGTATTCTCCTTCAAGTCCGAGCTAGTGTATCTGTTTGCTAATCCCAGAATAACCACTTGTATTTATGATTCGCTTATCACTCCTGTTTCATCAGATAGAGTATACAAAACTATATTGAATAATCCATATTGAGAGTTCGGGACTTGCCTCTTCCGATGACGTAGTTACATTCACTACATGAATATGTGCTGTGTTTAATATTACTTTATTTTTAACATACCTGTAGGTAATACTGCAAAGGCTGTGTGTGCTAGTATTGCGCCACATCTTTTTTCGAAAATTCAAACCCGTTTTTATTTATATCTGTACCTCTTCCCCAGTCCTGCATCTTACACTCATTCATTCTCAATACCTTCTTTCAGAGTTTTTTTTGTACATTCATTCATTTAATTTAAACAAATCTTTTCGGGCTCCCTTCTGTTTAGGAAGTCACACCAACATTGACTTTCTTCATTCTAGTTGGAAATTATACAGCACTGTATCTAACAGTTTGAAGGGAGACTAATTTGCTTGTAATCTTTCGTTCATACAAGGGCCCTTTCTCACAATCACTTTTTTTCTTTTCTAAACAAGGTCACAAACACCAACCAGTCAAGTTTATTTGAAAATGGATTTCAATGTTGGGAAGCCCTGGTACGACGAGTCCAAGGGTTCTATTAATTCCTTAAGAAAAGAAAAAGAAAAAGGGAAGGGCAGAAGAGTGCAGGGTACCCAGTTGAATACTTCTCTAGGCAGTGGTATATCTCCCTCTTTTAAAAATCCTTTCTTTGAGAAATGTAACTAACTTTAATTAAGATGCTTTTGGTATTCAGAGATACAACCCTACTACCTCTAGGCTAGTAGGGAGTCGTGTCAAACATCTTGGAGGCCTTGCAAGTGAAACAGAGCATAAACAGGACGAAGAAAACGAGGAGATCAAGCAAGTTCATTCCAAGATCACCAAAGATGGCCACAATTGGGGTCGTCAATTCCCAATGGAATTGACTCTCGATGAATCAATGAATACGCAATGCCCTCCAAAGCGATCTCGATGGATGGATATGTTCGAGTCTCGTCATCGAGTAGCTGCCCAACCCAATATCACCACTCCTGGCGGAAAGAATTTGCCAGCTCGCTTCTTCGAAAATGCGGCGCGAAAAGTTTCACCATTGTATACATTTTCTATTCCTGTGGTGAGCTCTAATAGCGCTTCGAATTCAAAATTCACACCGAGGAAGAAGACGCCCAGTTCCGATGACTCCAAGTTATTTCGAGCATTTTTGAGTCGTGCTGATGAAGGTGAAAGGGTTCCTTTCTTCATATCTCCCACTGGCTCACATCAACAATTCTTTCCGTCAAACTTCAATCGTCCACGTGCACGTACTTCCATCAATCCCAATATTCCTGGACCTTACCATTCACAGCGCCCCGGCAACAGCTCCTCAAATGCTGGAAGACAGACGAGCACTTCTCGAGCGTCAAGGTCAGTGACTGTAGTAACAAGTAGCAGTCACTCCTCAAACCTCACCGATGGCATGTGGACCTCCGTGGACAGAAATTTCGATTCCGGCTCCCAGTTAACTGATCATACTCGAATGACTTCTACTAGTGGTAGCTCTAGCTTTCAACCAGCCATTCCAGAGGATCAGCAGATTAATCTTGGTAGCACCATGATGAGCTCACTTCATTCTTTAAAGATTTCTGACCAGGCATGCCCCGAAATACTTCCGCAACACAAGACCTTCTTGAACCAAAGTATACCTTTTGCGCCGCCTACTTCATTTGCTTCTCCACCTGTACCAGTGGTTATGAGCAACCTTGTGGCTCCTGTTCCAGATCTTTCGCACCTGGTGAAGAAGTTCCGCCCCACCAACATGCTTCTTCGAGAACAAGGCATGATCCCGGAAAACTATCGTTATGATACAAACTACGAGGGAGATGAAAACCATCCTGACTTGCTAGATCTTCCTGATAATGTCAACTGTTGCATGTGGATCATCAACATTCCAAAAGAGGTCCAACATGGTGATTTCATGCGCATTCTTGACTGTGGTGCTGTCGCTGCACTCTCGATGGTCCCACCGCAAAATGGACATGTCACGCAGGCTGCAAAGGCCACATTCAAGAAGGTATCCGGCGGTGCTGAGCTTTATAGTCGTGCTCGTCATAGAGGAGGTCTTCGTATTAACAACCGTAAGATCAAGGTCTGGTACAATGACTACGGTGCGTACGAGTGGATGGGTCCCGAGACACGTTTCCTGGAGATTGAGGCGCCGGCAATCCTTGACGAGAACTTTTGGCACGGTTACTTTAACACCTGGTGCAAGTGTACCATCATCTCGGTCATTTCACTCCCTTGTATGAAGTATGGCTTGACTTCTACTAGATTCGAATTTGTACGAATCGCAGGCCAATCACAGACTTGCTTTCAAGCAATCCAAAAAGACGAGGTCTTTTTGGGACAAGTCAAGGTTCAATATGGAATTGACCATGATGATATTTAGTGCATTACACTACACAGAGGTGGGTAGACATTCGGAAATGTCGGGTTTTGGGTTTTTTCGTTAGAAATTTATGGCGTTCTAGGGAGAGTCTAATAGATGTGGGTATTATGTCATTTGGAACTAATGGATATTGCTGGTAAAAAGTTTTAATACCGATGACTTGGAAAATTGGGGTTTCAAGCTATTCGTGACATACAACAAAATAGGAGCTAGTCCTCCACCTCAACAACCAACAACAGCATTCTTCGCAACAACAACGCTTGGAAGGGACTTTTCACCATACATACGCTCTCTACTACTAGAAAATCAAATTAATTGTGGTGTCAAGGTGAACATCTGCTGCATTTGCAGCAAAATGTACAGCCCGGCTACACTTCATCTGTGCCATCTTCCAGCATGATAATCTCGAATTCCAGCATTCAAACAACAATGAGAGAAACATAAAACTCCACCACATCTATGGAGTTCTTTTGATCCAATGTTTTGCCTCTTCTTACTCATGAGGATAGTTTTACAAAGTTATCAATTGAAGTGCTGTGGGTTTCTCTCCTTCAAAATACAAAAAATAACAAATGAAATTTAATTGAGGTATCTCTCATATTAGATAGCCATTGGTGTAGAGCTGGAAATAAATCAAAGAAAAAAATTTACAATCTTCTGGTTTTATTGTGATTGCATTGAAATTTGAATTAATTCATTTATCCCGGCTACTTTCTATTTTTTTTTACATCTATACTGGTAAACTTCAATATTAGGAGGATAAATTTATTCCTCTTTGGAGATCTGGTGACTTTCTCGTGATATGCTAAAACTGGGATGATAGTATGTATGTCTAATCTAATCAATGGTCACAATTATATCTCTTTCATGGCTTCTATAAACAATCCTAGCAGAAAATATCATTGAAAGTCTGAAGGCAACAAACAATCAAGCTGGTATTTAGGGCAACGACTTCCATGTTCTTTCAAGCCATTATAAGCTATCTGCAGCATCAACTTCACAGTATCAAAACTTTGGAAAGATTCATAATTAAGGTTCTAACTTAGTCTGAATATTATAATAAGAACATATTAAACGAGCTCTAAATACATTTTATCTAGAGAGAATTGGCTGGAGCCGAAGACTTAGCTATATCTAATATTATTTCCTATATAGCTACTCTGGTGAGAGTAGACTGCGCAACGATTAATAACAGGGCTGATAATAATTCTTATAGATAACTTATAAATAATCTATCAATAGGGCAGATAATTGAAGAATCTAAGTAGATACTTATAGATAGTTTTTAAGTATCTATAGATTAATGAATATTCGCTTATTTTTGAAGCTATTCTCAGATTATTAAATTTCGATTATAATATTATAATACTCATTACTGTTACGGGGACAGCCTCTTGGCCACACAGAAATGGCTATAGAGTTCTGAACGCAAAGTAGGTTTAGACTAAACTTCAAGCAGGTGATCGATAGGATAGTATAATAACTAGATTTGCTATTCTCGTAACTATATTATAAAAGTAATGATCGTTCTTGAATATGAAACTTTATATTATAATGGAATCCTATCCTTTTATATAGATCTTTATATTCTATTAACCAATAAATCGATTATCGACAGATCGATTGCTATAAAGCCGATTCCGATTAATTGGCTTCTAGATCATATAATACTAATCTCGTGATCTATTGTTACCCTTTGTAACATTATCCTTTTCCTAAACTAACGCTTATACCAAACATCTATATAACATAGTTTCCTTATCTAATTATATGATTTTGATAAATATTGTGTTTTTTTCATTATATCATCAATATTATCTACTTTTGTATATTCAAATGTTTTCCTAACTTATCGGATTGAATATTCTGGTGTTGAACGAGAACCTTGTCGTTTATATATTACCTTTGATCATCGTTGTTTGATTGATATTTTTGAATCGAAACATTATACTGAATATATTCGGAATAAGAAAGATCATTGTATTCTTGATCCCGAACTTATATCGTCCTACGAATCGTTAGATTATCAATAAAAGCATCTTTGTCAAGAAAAGGAAAAGATTATAACCAAGATCCTTCGTTTACAGAAACAACAAGATTTCCTAAGGAAACGAGAAAAAGAAATGATTCATCGCGATATATATACATTGGAAAAGTTCGATGCTTTTGAGGAAAAAAAAAAGCTGAAAAATGAATATATAAAGAAAAAGAAGATTGATATAACAATCACAACAATTACTTCTAGTAATCCTTCCTTTTTCGACTTCCTCGATTATTCGCTACCGCCGATGTCCGACACAAAGTTTGAGGTTTTATTAACAGATATAGGTACTTCAAATGAAATGCCTGTAACTTCTCAAAACAATTGAGATTTCTTTTGAGTTCTTATATATTCTTTGAATATAAATAATCCAATTATTTGATCAAATACTTGATTTTGTTTTTAATATATTTACAATCTAATATTGCTTTAATATCATATATAGCTTCTAAATTGACTGATTTGATTTCGATGAATAATATATTCGATGTTTTTGATAATATTGATTCAAATAAAGATATATAGAATATTAAATAGATATTTATAGTATTAAATAGTTTCAATCAATAATTGACAGAATTTATTATTTTATCAATCTTGAATGATTTTAGTTTCCTATAATCTAATTTATTGCTTGATCTTTTCGTATCGATATTATATTATAACAAATAAACTTTATCTCTTTCTTTTAGCATTAGTTCTATATTATATTTTTTATTGTAATAAATTATTATATATAAAGATAATTGTTTTTAAAGATCCTTAAATTGTTCAACTTTAATAATAATTGATTCGGCATTTGCTTCCTATAATATCGGAATTCTATATACTTTAAGATTAAAACTAAAGTTAATATATACTGATGTAATCTTTATAGTTTTTGTTTCTAATATATTATATACAAATTGAATTATAAATAATAACTCTATCCAATTGTTTTATTAATAATTGATATAGCATTTAAAGTATATTTCCATCATTTGATTGATTCTCTCTGTTTGATCATCTATTTGTAGATGAAAAGAAATAAATAGCTTTTTTGTTATTTCTAATAATCTTATAAGTATAATCCTGTTACAACGGGTAACAGTAGGTCATGTGACAAGTGTCACCTGACTCAGGAATCCTACTGATCTCACTTATCGAAATGTAGTGGGACAGGTGGGATCCCACTACTCCTATTGGAAACTAATTGGTGGGAGCAATAGGACCAGAGTATAAAAATCTATATAAAGAGATAGGATTCTATTATAATGTAAAGTTTTGTATTCAAGAACAATCATTACTTTTATAGTATAATTACAAAAATAGCAAATTCAATTACTATATTATATTATCGATTATTTGTTTGAAGTTTAGTTTAAATCTATTTTGTATTCAGAACTTTATAATTATTTTTGTATAGTTAAGAAATTGTTTTTATAATATTTTAAGCATTATTATTGTTTCAAATATTGAATCGATATCAATCATTTAGTATAGCAATTATTGGCAATGTTCTATAAAGGAACCAATACAATAATATACTTTCGACAAATCAGATAATCGATAGAGACAACGATATCATTATAGGAGAATCCAAAGACATTACAATTAACGAAACCTTTAAGATAACTTTATCAAACAAATATATTAATAACCAATAGGAATTTGAGATATTCTTATTATAATTTGAAATATATTTTAAATTCAATAAGGACAAATTCATTAATGATTTAATTAAAAGTGTATAGGTTATATTGTACCTTCAAAGAGAAGTATCTAAATGAATTCAATTTTATTTCCGTAATTATTTCGAGTATAGCAACTCGGATTGTATACAATCAATCAAAGCAATCTTTAATACCTTTAAAGGATTTAAGAAAGAGATTTGAAAAGTATTTGGCAATATTAATAAAGGAAAAATAATTCAGAAAAAGTTATTTAATATTAAACAAACAAGATCAATTGTCAAATATGCCACAGAATTCCGATGATATATAGGAATGACAGAATGGGATTCAGTAATTATTATGAATCATTATTGTAAAATATTTAAACCAGAAATTGGATTGGAATTCGATAGATTATATATAAACAAAGATTTGAATGATTTGATTGAGGAATCTATCGAATGCAATGATCGATTCTATAAGTACAAAATAAGTCAATAAGCTTATAAACTTTAAGAAGATCAAAATCAAGGAAAATACCGAAAGAACAAAGGTAGACAATATTACAATCCACAATAATATGAAGATCTTATAGAATTGAATATTATTTATAAAACTTTAATCCAAAATGATCCTGAGAAAAAGCAACGACAAGATAACAAGTTATATTTTGTATATAAAAAAACAAATTATCAAATAAGATAATATCAAAGCAAAAACAATATTAATACAAAAAAAGATAGATATCAAAAGAAGAAATTTGGTAAAAATCAATTTAACATTATTTTTATCCTTTAATTATATATAATCAACAAAATGAATTTACTTATAGATCAATCATTAATATATATTGAAAAAGAACTTGAGCAAGAAGAGCTTGAAGATGAAATTGAGAATTCATAATGGATTAATAAAGAATCTAATCAAAAAGAATTATAGATCATTCAAGAAATCAATAGATGGAATCGTTGTATCTAGAAATATAGAAATATAGATAAAGGAACTATTAATAAGGATATCAATATAATCAACATTCAAATAAAAGAAACCTATAAAGTATGATTTATTGATCAATATCGAATTCTATAATACAAAATTATTATCGATATATCTTTTATCGAAAAGATTAATTATAAATATATGGTAAATTTAGAAATTGAGGAAATATAGGAAATCTTTTATTATCATTCAAATATAAAAATCAAAAGCAACAATGTTTTCTTATACAGAAAAATAAACAACAAATATCAATTTATAACTCAGATTATAATATTATCATCAATAATAAGAAATCTATTAAAATTATAAGATAATAATATATTTATAATAATCTAAAAGGATATATTTAATAATAAAATAAAAAAAAGTATAGATATTATAAAGTTATTAAATAAAGAAGAAAAGTTATGAAACTTTGCACTTTTAAATAATAATGAATTATATCCGCAAATTGATCAAAATCAATTGAATACAACAAATCAGGCAAAACAGATTTATTACAAAGTTAATATAAATGGACAAATAATCCAAATTATAATAAATTCAGAAACCACAGGAAATTTTATAACACCAAAAACTATAAAGTATTTGAGAATATAATTTCAAACGAAATCGAAACCTTATTAATTGTAATTAATTGATAAACAATTAATAAAGATTAATAATATAATATTACAGAAGATTCAATTAATATCAATTAATATAAATCAATATAAAGAGTTTATTTAATTTGATATTATTCTATTTGGAAATCAAAAAATTATTTTAAGGATATTATAATTGAAAATATACAATTCTATTATTGATTGATTTAAGAAAATTATAAATTTCGATTAGTATACAAATAATTATATAGAATTGCAAAAGATATCTGCAAAACAAAATATATATTAAAAAGAATTGAAAGTGAATAATATTAATAATATAGGATATTCAATCCAGAATCTTTTTCGGAAGAATATATTCAAATAATACCAGAAATACATAAGAATCTTCGAAAAACCAAAAACCCAATATACTTTACCAAAATACAAATTATAGAATTATAAGATAATATTGAAAAAAGGTAAGATATTAATATATATTTTAATTTATATAATATCAATTGATAAATTAAGAATATTCAAATAATATATCAATAACAATTTAATCAAAGAATAAATTAAAGAATCTTTATTCAAAGTATCAAATCCAATTATATAAGTATTTAAAAAAGATAGTATTAAAAGATTAATTATAGATTACAAAAAGTTAAATATATTTATTATAAAAGATCGATATTTATTTTTATTATTTATAGAATTAAGAAATCAATTAAATGAAACAATTATATTTATGAAAATGGATCTATATAATGGTTATTATTTGATTAGAATCAAGGAAGGCGAAAAATGGAAAATTGTTTTCAAATACAGATATAGACTTTATGAATATCAAATTATATTATTCAGATTAATCAATATATCAACAATATTTATATAATTTATAAATAATATATTATTTAAATATCTCGATATATACTATATATATTATTTGAATGATATTTTGATATATTCAATCAATGAAAATCAATATATTAAAGATATCAATAATATTTTAGAATACTTAGTAAATATAGATTTGTTTTGAAAATCTAATAAATACAAATTCTATATTATAAAAACAGAATTCTTAGGATTTATAGTATTAGATCAAGAATTCAAAATGAGTAAAGATAAAATTAAAATAATGCTTAAATAGAAACAATTAATTAATATAAAAGAAATACAATCCTTTTTAGGATTTATCAATTTTTATCAATGATTTATATAAGGGTATTCGATAATTATCGTTCATTTAATTGATTTTATCAGAAAACATCAAGGAATATTCAATTGGATTATTAAAGTAATAAAGTTATTCGAAATATTCAAATAAACAATAGTCAAAAAGCCAATATTGTTTATATTCGATTCAAAAAAAGAGATCTTTGTTAAAACAGATTTTTTGGATTTTATTATTGATATTATATTTAATCAATCAAATAAAGATAGGAAATAATAATTAATTATATTCTATTCTTGGAAACTATTGTTAACAGAATTAAATTATAAGATTTATAATAAAGAACTTTTAACGATAATCGAAGTATTCAAGGAATGAAAAGTATATTTGGAAAGGTCCAAATATATAATACAAATATTTATAAATTATAAGAATTTAATCTATTTTATTATTATAAAACAATTCAATAGATAATAGATTAAATAATCAGAAATTATAATTGTATATAATTTCAGAATTTTATATGTCAAAGGAACAGAAAATGCTAAAGTAGATGTTTTAAACCGAAAATCAGAATATCAAGAAAACAAAAGTTATGAATTCTATATAATATTTAAAAAACAAAACGATTCTTTAATTTATAATGTATTATAATTTATAATTATATATAGATTAGAAGACAAATATCTTTGTATTTTAATTCAAGGATATTATAAAATTGATATAACAATTATATATATTTTAAAGAAACTAAAATCAGGATTTATATTCGAGAACAGAATGATCTAATTTTATAGAAAGATATATATTCCTAATCATTTATCAAAGATTTTTGTAATAAAACAATATAGATTGCCAATATATGATCATCAAGGGATTACAAAAACATTTGTAAGGTTTAAGGAAATCAATTATTTTTTACAAATGAAAAAGATAATTGAAGAAGTTGTTAGGAATTATAATATTTGTATTCAAAATAAATCATTATGATATACTTTATATAATCAATTCTAGATATCAAATATACCTTCTCAATTATAGAAGTTTATTATATAGGACTTTGTGGTTAAATTACTATTTTCCAAAAATTTTACTATAAAAGTTGAATATGATTTTATATTTGTTGTAATAGATAGATTAATGAAATTTGTATATATAATATTGTTCAAAAAATTATGGGATATTGAATAATTAGCTTTTGTATTTTTCAAGAATATAATTAATATATATAAAGTATCAGATCAGATAATTTCAAATAGAGACAAACTTTTCATTTCAAAGTTCTGGATTTGTTACAGGGACAGCCTCTTGGCCACATAGAAATGGTTATAAAGTTCTGAACGCGAGGTAGGTTTAGACTAAATTTCAAATAGGTGGTCGATGGTATAGTATAATAATTAAGTTTGCTATTTTTGTAATTATATTATAAAAGTAATGATTGTTTTTGAGTATAAAGCTTTATATTATAATGGAATTCTATTCTTTTATATAAATCTTTATATTTTGGTTCTATTGTTTCTATCAATTGGTTTTCAATGAGAGTAGTGGGATCCTATTTGTCTTACTACATTTCGATAAATAAGATCAATGAGATTCCTGAATCAAATGACATTTGTTATATGATCTATTGTTATTTATTGTAATATTATTCCTTTTTTAGATTAATGTTTGTTTTAAATGTTTATATAATGTAGTTTCCTTATTTAACTTTAGATTTAAATGAATGTTGTATTTTCTTCATTATATTTGTTGTATATTCTTCAAAATCCGTTATTAGTTGTTAAAACATTTATTTTCATTTTAAAGAAAAGGATATTATTATATTGTTTGTATATAATTGTTGTTTAGATAAGAAATTGGAGTATCGTATCCTTTTGGATTCCGATTATTGTAATGAATACTTCAAGGCATTTGATAACGATGATTACGATGTTTTCGATCATATTGTTTCAATATAATCTAAGATTTCTTCAAAGGAATTATGGTTTCGTTGAGAAAAAGAAGAAATTATAACTAAAATTCTTCGTTTATAAAAGCAACAAAATAAGTTTTGTATAAAGGTTAGAAAGATGTTTCAATATGATTTGTGTATTATTGATGTTTTGGAGGCTTTCGAAATTGAAAAGGAAAGATTGGAAAATGAATATATGAAGAAAGAAAAGATCGATATAATAATTGCAACAACTGCTTTTAGTGATCTTTCCTTTTTCGATTTCCTTGATTATTCGTTGTTGCCGATATCCGACACAAAGCTTGAGGCTTTATTGATAGATATAGATACTTCAGATGGAATACTTATAACTTTTCAAGATAATTGAGATTTCTTTTGAGTTTCTATATATTCTTTGAATGTAAATAATCCAATTATTTGATCAAATACTTGATTTTGTTTTTGATATATTTATAATTTAGTATTGTTTCAATATCATATATAGTTTTTGGATTGACTAATTCGATTTCGGTAAATGATGTATTTGGTGTTTTTGATGATATTGGTTCGAATAAGGATATATAGAATATTAGATGAATATTTATAATATTGGATAGTTTCAATTGATAATTAATAGAATTTATTATTTTGTCAATCTTGAATAATCCTAATTTCTTATGATCTAGTTTATTGTTTGGTTTTTTCATATCGATATTATATTGTAACAAATAAACTTTATCCCTTTTTTTAAATATTAATTCTATATTATACTTTTTATTATAATAGATTGTTATATATAAGGATATAAATTTTAAATCAAAAGATAATTGTTTTTGAAGGTCTTTGAGTTGTTCAATTTTCATAATAATTAATTCGGCATTTGCTTTTTGTAATATCGGAATTCTATATACTTTAGGATTAAAATCGAAGTTAATATATATTGATATAATTTTTATAATTTCTATTTCCAATATATTATATATAAATTGAATTATAAATAATAATTCTATTCAATTGTCTTATTGATAATTGATATAATATTTAAGATATATTTCCATTATTTGATTGATTTTTTTTATTTGATTATCTATTTATAAATAAAAGGAAATAGATAACTTTCTTATTACTTTTAATAATCCTATAAATATAATCCAGAACTTTGAAATAAAAAGTTTGTCTTTATTTGAAATTATCTGATCTAATACTTTATATATACTAATTATATTTCTGAAAAATATAGAAGCTAATTGTTCAATATTCTATAATTTTTTAAATAATATTATATATATGAATTTCATTAATCTTTTTATTATAATAAATATAAAGTTATATTTAACTTTTATAATAAAATCTTTAAAAAATGATAGTTTGATCACAAAGTCTTATATAATAAATTTCTATAATTAAAAAGGTATATTAGATGATTGATATCGATTCAGTATTTGAAACAATAATAATGTTCAAAGTATTACAAGGACAGCTTCTTGATTATACAGAAATAATTATAGAGTTTTGAATGCGAGGTAAGTTTAAACTAAACTTTAAGCAAGTAATCAATAAGATAGTATAGTAATTAGATTTGTTATTTTTATAATTATATTATAAAAGTAATGATTGTTCTTAAATACAAAGCTTTATATTATAATAGAATCCTATCCCTTTATATAAATCTTTATACTCTACTAACCGATAAATCGACTATCGACAGATCGATTGCCGCAAAGCCGATTCCGATTAATCGGCTTCTGGATCACGTGACACTAATCTCGTGATCTATTGTTACCCTTTGTAACAATTACTAGTATAATATTATATTAATTATACTATTATATATAAATTATATCTATTTATAATTTAATGACTTATTCGTAAATAATCTACAAAAAATCTATACAAAATAGATTATTTTAAAACCTCAATAGATAAACCATAAGATGGTTAATGATTTTGATAGATAGTAACCCACAGAATAGATTATTTATACCTAGCCTATCCAGAATTCAAATCATAGAAGCTCTTCTACCATCCATTTCTCTTAAGCACTACCAACTAAAATAAACACTTTAATTTGCATACTTTCAAATTCTTCTCTACTACATCCAAAATCCCCCAGGAGATATCCACCACAAATAACCAGCCACACCCACTAACTTATTCCTCTGTCACGATTCACCATTAGGATTGGTAGTATTACGATGTTAGCAAACTGGTTAATTAAGGGAGCTTGGGCCTTGTGCAAAAGCGATCAGGTTTCATCAAATTAGTATATGATCTTGATCACCTTAAGATCGTATACACATGCATTATCAGAAATCACGTGATAAGGAACCTTGGAAGCTTTGAAAGCTCCTAAAACTCCAAAAGCTTTTAGGAACACTAAAACTCCTCAAAGTTTCTTATATTTATTAATATATAAATAGAATAGTTTCATAATTTAGAAGCTTTATATTCAACTTAGTTATCAATTAGTTATCTATATTCTATTTGATCTAATAATGATTTTATTTTCAAGTGAATTCTATTAATAAAACCTTAATTTACAATTATTAATCAACGAAACTTCAGGCAGCTGCTGCCTTTAGTATAGTATCGTTATACTTTGAACATCATTTTGGTTAAACTATATCAATTACAATAAACTCTTTTCAATAATCTATCGAATTAGTTTCCTTTTCCTTTATCAAAGCTTTAAAATAGGTTGCCGCCAATATAGAGCTAAGACAAGCAATCCAAATATCCACTTCTAACCTATTTTATAAAGATTGTAATAAATATCGAGCTTTTATTATACAAACTGATCTTTATTATACTTTTAATAAACATCTCTTCGTAACACAAATACAAAGGATCTTATAGTTAATCTCGTTCTTTCAAGGAATTATATTCAATTGGATCGAACCTTTCTTTAATAACCTAATGACCAAAACTACCAATAATCAGCTTAATGAAAATATGAAATCTGAAATATATCGTCTTTTTGGTACTTACAAATCATTTCGATAAGGTTTCGATAAGGCTTTTGGGGAAGTTGACCCTGATCATATAATTGAGAGAGCATTACGACAATTTAAGTAAATAGGGTCAATCATAATTTATATTGTTAAATTCCAATAATACACTAGGTGTATTATATAAAATGATGATTATCTAAAATCCCAATTTTATAAGGAACTCAAAGATATCATTAAGGATAAGCTAGTAAAAGTTTCAAAACCATTAAATTTTTCTGAATTAATCGAAACCTTTATTTTAATTGATAATTGTTTCTACAAAAGACAAATAAAGAAAAAGGGAATCATTCAAGAAAATAGAAAGTTTTCTAAACCTCAATATCAGAATAAACATTATGATACTGATGACCCAATGGAATTAGATAAAGCCAAACGCTGATATAAACCAAGTAGGCTTAACACTAAGGAAAAGAAAAGATATAGAAAGAATAATCTATATTTCATTTATAAAAAAAAAAAATATATATCTCGAGATTATAACCAAAAGAAATCATTTGTTGCGAAAGACAAGAAATAAATAAGGTTTGGAAACAGAAAATAAGAACCTTGAAAAATGGGCATATTAGAAAATAACTTTTGCGAAATTGAATTGTTAGAAAAAGAGTTATCCTAATTATATCCAAAACAATTTAGAGAATTGAAATTGATCATTTTATATATAAAGATAGGATCATCTGGAAATGCCGATGAAGAAATCAAACTGACAGATAATTATAAATCAATCGAGTTGCTCGAAAAAGAAGGATCTATTGAAGGATCCGAAAACGATCAATGAATCAATGAAGTTCATTTGAGACCTCAAGAAAACGATTTATGATATTTGATCAATTACCTCGATGGAAAACGAATATGATATCATTACGAAGAACAGAAACCTGATTTTGTAGAAAAATATCAGATTTATAATTATTCAATCTTATTGATCTTTTATATTATCATTTATAGCGATCTTTGCCGAATAATATTCGAGAAGAATACAAAAAAAGGCAATATTAAGAGATTCGTTGCGGATTTAAATTCTTCTTAGATTAATAAAGGATAGAAATATAACAATTATGATTTAGAAATTGGAGATATATAGGAGATTTTATTACAAATTGGATATTGTAGGATTTGGTGTAGAATTAATTATTATTATAAATGTTAATAAGTCAAAGATTATTGTCGAAATTTTCAAATAGGACCAATAGAACTATTAATAATTATACCTTATAGATTATTGGGTAAAAACGAACATCAACAAGAATAATTGAATCTTCTCATCGGAAAACAAATCATTAAATCATTATCGTTAAAACTTAATAATACAATTGGGATCGGGCAATTAATCATAAAAATCAGTTTTGGAAAACAGGAAGTTAAAGCTTTGATCGATTCAGGAGCTATAGAAATATTCATAAATCTCAATTTCGTTAAAGAAAATGAAATCCTTATTAAACCAAAAGAATATCTGTATTAATTGATATTATTAAAAGGAAAGAAAGTTAAAGTAAATAAATAGGTATAAAAACAAATTAATACTTTCAAAATAATCATAATAAAAAGGTATATAGAACAAGTCAAATTGGATTTAATATTATTAAGCAAATATACAATAATCTTGGGAACCTTTTGGATTAAGAAATATAATCCAAATATTGATTGAATAAAAGATATCTTTATATTTGATTGTTATAAATATAAAAACGAATAATTATATAATCCAAAAGAACAGATTTCTAGGGAGATTGAATATTATATTATAATAATTACAGATCCTTTATTGATCGATAAGATTGATACAAAAAAGATTCCAGTGCAATACAGAAAATTCGCCAAGCTATTCGAAGACTTATAGAATTTGAAAACCTTGCCAGAATATAAGTTTTGGGATTATAAGATCAATTTCAAAAAAGGATTCATATCTCTAATTGAGAAATTGAGATTATATAACTTTAGTATTTTAAGAATATAGGAAAAATACCGATCGAAAGCTGAAAAAAAAGGATGGATTAGGAAATCCAAATCCCTTTATATATCTAATGTATTATTAACGTTCAAAAAAGGAGATCCAAATAATCGACTTTATAAAGACTATCACCAAATGAACAATAGAACCATCAAGGATATATACCTTATACTCAAAATTTAGGAATTAAAGGATAAATTGAACAAAACAATGATTTATATTAAATTGGACCAAAGAAATACTTTCAATCTTATATAAATCAAAAAAGGATATAAATGAAAGATTGTTTTTATATTACCTTTTAGATTATAGGAATATATTGTTATATTATTTGGATTAACAAATATATCTATTATATATCAATAATAGAATAATGAAATATTCAAAAAATTTAGTTTATTTATAATCTATTATTTGGATGATATCCTTATCTTCTTTTAAAAGAAGAAAGAATATAAAGAATATATTCTTAAAGTATTCAAAACATTTAGGAAGATCGATTTACAATTCAAATTATCAAAATACAAGTTTGAAATCAAAAAGGTAACTTTTTTAAAATATATAATCAAATTAGATCAAATAAGCATTAATCCAAAGAAAATCAAGAAAATAAAGAATTAAGAACGATCTAGAAACATCAAAGATATACAAATTATATTAAGATTCGCCAACTTTTGTCAAATATTTATCAAAGATTTTTCAAAGATGATAGAATTATTTATAGAAATAACAAAGAAAGGTATAAGATTTATATAAAACGAAAAAGCGGAATAAACCTTTCAAGAAATCAAAAACAAATTCATTAAAGAACCTATATTTTATAATTATTATAACAATCGAGAAAGCATCATTGAAACAAATGTTTCCGATATCTGTATAACAGGAATTCATCTTCAAAGAGATGATAATAGGAAATTATATCTAATTGTTTATTATTCCAACAAAATAAATAAAATAAAGCAGAATTACAATATCTATAAAAAAAAACTTATAGTTATAATCAAATTATTGAAACATTAGAGAATCTATCTTCAAAAAGCTAAATTCCTAATAATCATCCATACTGATTATATGAATCTACGAACCTTCACTACAATTAAGATTCTGGATAATCGAAGATTAGCTCGATGAGCTGAAGAATTAGCTGGTTTCGACTTGATAATCAAGTATATCAAAGGCAAAGACAACGCAAAAGCAGACACACTAAGAAGGTCGAAGGATATGAAGATAAAAACAGGTAGGACACCCACTAATTATAAGCGATCGAGGACGACGCTTAATCAGGAAGGGAATAGTGTCATAATTCACCATTAGGATTAGTAGTATTACAATATTAGCAAACTAGTTAATTAAGGGAGCTTGGGCCTTATGCAAAAGCGATCAGGTTTCATCAAATTAGTATATGATCTTGGTTATTTTAAGATCATATATATACACACCATCAGAAATCATATGATAAGGAGCTTTGGGAGCTTTGAAAGCTTTTAGAGCTCCAAAAGCTTTTAAGAGCATTAGGGCTCCTCAAAGCTCTTTATATTCATTAGTATATAAATAGGATAATTTCATAGTTTAGGAGCTTTGTGCTCAATTTAGTTATCAATTAGTTACCTACATTCTATTTGATCTAGTAACGACTTCATTTCCAAATGAACTTTATTGATAAAGCCTTAACCTACAATTACCAATCAACGAAACCTCAGGCAGCCGCTGCCTCCAGTACAGTATCGTTACATCCTCTTTCATCTTAATAAATACCCATAGATTCAAAAGCCCAAAGTAATATTTGCAAATCACAAAAATCAAAATTAGTCTGTCTACTGTACTAAGAATTGTCACATATGATTTTCCTCGTTTTTGGGGG
>NGKH01000052.1:127875-144963 GCA_002162575.1 Sclerotinia glacialis | reverse complement strand
TACACTGTTTATTGGTTAGTTTCGGTACAAGTCTACTGTACTATTGTATCACTATCTTCTCTCCTTGTATGATCACGGAAAAGGAAAACCTCAAAATCCTACTATTCTACAATACTATTTCACTTCATTTATCAACTAGGGACCTCTACTTCTAATGCAAGCTACTACATCTAATTTTCAATATTTATCTTTTTGCCAGCGGTTCATAAATACCAACTTCCAATAACTACCCAATGACACAGATAAAATAAAATTTCAATCACAACAACAGATCAGGTCTCGCTAGAAGTATGTTTCCCATTACATATGATTTCAATATGAATCCCCGGGAGGTGTTTCTCCTTGATGGTAAGTCCTGTTACTTTACTGGAGCTTGCTGCTTCTATTCCTATTCTACATGCACTACCTAGGTTCTTATCTCATTTTACTCCATACTCAGGGGCGTTCATTCCCTTGCTGCACTTTTTCCCCCGATATGCCTGCATTAAGCCGTTTTCTACAAAATCTTGCCGCATCCTTATTCATTGCCATATTATACTCTCCACTTCCAACCTCATATGCAACTTACGCGGATCATAATACCTTACCGCATGCCCCAATCATCGCCTCAAGATATTCTACTCACTAGCCCATATGTCTAACAGGATGGTCTAACATAGCTGACTGAAATTTGACTTTCAGGCATAACACCAGCATCTATACAGGATAGATTAGATGAAGTCATAGAAGACACCCGGCGACGCAGGGAGGCAGAGTAAATTCTTCATATCTACAAAATTCATGCTGTGTATACTAATATACTGGATAGTAGACGTGACCACCGAGGCAGTTTTTCTCAGTCACATGGCCCACGTCCGGGTGATCAATATTGGCAACATCAACAAGAGTACCCGAGTAATTCTTACCTCAATTCGATGTTGGAGTCCAATATTCGCACGCAGACAACATTCAATAATAGACCTCTACACAGATTTCAGATAGCTATGCCCCTTGTTCCTTTCGAAAAAGCCACAGAGTACATACAGATGCTTCAGCAGCCTCTGAATCCAGAAACCTTTACAACTCATAGTCCTTTCGGAAAAGACCCCAAGTATATGTCAATGCCTCCGCGGTTTGCAAATCATGAGCCACACCAGTTTCAAGATCCTCTTTTCCAAGACGAGCAGAGACCTGCTGGAGGCCAACTGTGGAATCATAATGACTCTTCTGTTGCAAGACAATGTCAACAACAACAAATTGCTCCTCCCCTAAACTACTTCACTCGGTCTGCAACAGTCAGAGAGATTTATTCTTCAAATCCTCCTGGCCGCTCCAATCACAACATCCACCAGCACAATCCATCTAATACATATGCACCACACCATCCCAAGAATACAATACGTCAGAGAACTTGTCCCCAAGTGCCTCGCACTGTAACGGAAATGAACGAAGAACTCAACATGCCCCAGGAATCCGAGCCCTACTCGGACCAATTCCAAATGGCGCCATCAAGGAGGCTTCGGCGTCGAAGAGGCTCATTTATTTCAGACGAAGAGAAATCTCAACTATCTTCTAGCAATTATAAAGGCAATCCGCAATCTAGCATCCGATGCCTTCCCGATTATCTAAATTGTGCTCTCTGGTTAAAGAATCTCCCAGGTGATATCCAGGCCCATGAAGTATTCGAACAGATACATACTGGAGCCGTTTCTGCCTTTGAAATAAGCCGTCCGCAAGGTATTTTTGTAATGTCTGCGGCTAAACTAGTGTTTAAGAATCCCGAAGCAGCCACCCGATTCAAGAACCAATGCGAAAGTAGAAGAGGAATCTATATTCGAGGACGCAAGATTAAAGCTCGTTACAACAAGTTTGGACATCGCGGATATAAAGATAAGCAGAAAACACGCATCTTGTGTATTGAAGGACCGTCTGAGCATGTAGTTTACGATCATTTGAAGCTTTACTTTGAGAGTTTCTGCGATCATGATTTGTCGGATTGGGATTTTGCTCCTTCAAAGAATCCCGGTTATCGGAAATTGATTTTGGGATTTGCGAGGATTAATGGTCAGGCTACGGAGTGTCTTAAGGGTTTAAGAGCTCATCCGGTTTATGGAAAATATTTGACGGTTGAGTATGCACCAGATCCATGTGGTGCATTGTATCCATAAGTGTCCAATCCTCGGCAGAATTGGATTGGAGTAGGCTGCGCAAAGATTAACTGAGGGGTCGATAATAGCCTGTGTGGATAATCTCCAAATAATCTATTAGCGGAATAAATATTTGAAAAATCTGAATAAATATCTAAAAATCATTTGAAGATATTCACAGATTATTCATAACTAATTTATGAATTTATAGATCTACAAATTAATATATATTTATTCAAGTTATTCCTAGATCATTTAGCTTAAATTATAAAATTGTATCAATTTTTATATCAATTATAATATTATAATTACATTAGAATTACATAACAATTATCTTAGAATCATCAATTTTAATATTTTGATAGATTAATTATAAATAAATTGTAGATTACTTATACAAAATAGATTATTTTAAAACCTCAATAGATAATTTGCAGCGTGGTTAATCCTTTTGGCAGATAACCTATACGGCGGGGATTTGCTAGTAGCGGATTAATTATTTATGCGCAGCCTAGGTTGGAGTGGTGATATGGAGGTTAGAGTATAGAATCCACCAGTGATCCGGGCCGTGTGTAGGTAGGTAGTTTTGAGGTAGCGAAGTAATGACAGCAGACCAATTGAACAACGGTGTACATCTTCCGAAAGGAAACTGGCGTCTTCTTCCTCTATAGGGTATAGGGGTAAAGCCAATACCCAAATGAGGCAACGCATTGTATCTAGCAATGGCAGCTAAAACAAGATGCATTTTCAGTCATTTTGATTGATAACTTAGTACTTACTGTATATGATGACTCTAATGAAGAGAATGTATCTACATAATCTCCGCCAAGATGAGAACTAACCCAATGGAAATCACATATGAGCCCAACGATCACACCTCCCAAGTTGTGCAATTGCCTGATATTCTATGGTGTGGATCGACTTGGGGAGAACAAGCCCCTGTACAAGCCACCCCAGTAAGGGGTTGCTATTGCTGTAGCGAAAACTGCCGTGGAAAACTTAGAAAAATATCTAACCCATCTAAATATATTTTATACTACAGACTGTATGCAACCTAATGATTATTAGTCTTTTAAATTTTTCCCATAGATATACAAATATTTATATCAATACGGTTTTGCTGGGCATTAGTTACTCAAGATATGATACTTAACTAACGGTTCTCGGCTTGATTATCCCAATATCTTCACATAAATTCATGAGATCTTCACTACAACTGTAACATCAGATATTCTTCCTTCATTATAATCATATCAAGCTTTCAACCACCTTGTGGGAACTTGAATGTTTCAATTTTAATTTTAATTTTTTTTTTCAAAATCTTCAAACTAAGCTCTTTGACAGATTATTTTCATCTTCATCATCCATCCAAGCCACAGGACATCTGCAGTCCATAGACCTAATATCTAAAATGTCTCTTTCTAACCAGAATTTGAGAGCTCAAGAGACTGTTCGCATGATAAATTCAAATTATGGCCGTGGGGATACACATCGTGGTACTACGCCACCACCTCAAACAGATCCTATTGGCTTTGAACGTGATTTAGCTCGTAAATCGGGGGTTTTCACTTTACGCTTTAGTTCAATTGAAGCTAGTGAGCGTTCTGCAAGATTGGAGCATAAACAAAGTGTTCCTCGTGCCAGCCACGATTTCATCGTGGAACCCGTAAGATATGCCGCGCAAGTTGACGAAGAGATGCAGATGAAAAGCGACCTTCCAGAACTTAATGGCGATGGTGCAAATCAGCAAAAGTTACCGCGATATACTTGGGCTCACCAGCCTAGCAATCAAGTATCTGGCAAATTGACATCTTACACAGAAAATCTCCAGTCAAATGCCTCTCATAGCAGTGCCGCATCTGCAAATGATCAGAGTTCAAACGACAGAGACGTTACATTGATCCAGCCTAAATTCAATTCAACCAACCAGCTCTTGAGAAAGACAGGATCCTTCGCACCCACCCCCCCAAAGACTTTGTCCGTCTCAACCCACGTTAATTATCACGACCATAAAGCTCAGTGTGGCAGGTTGCCCGGAGAGTTACATTTACCCCATCATTTAAACTGCACAGTCTGGATCCGAGGCATACCCAAAGAAATCCCTAGGGCCAAATTATTCCGGGATTTATTTAAACACATCTCAATCGGACCCGTCGTCGCCGCTTTCGTTGGCGAAGGGGGTAATATTTTTTCACATCGTGCTGCAAAGGTAATCTTCAAGCACCCGCAACATGCCAACCGCTTATGCGCGACCGCTTGTTCCCAAGGTATCTACATCAATGGTGAACGTCTTCACATTCAGCTCAATACGCCTGGCCACCGCGAATATCCAAATGAGTTTCATTATCGAAGCCGTGTGATCATCGTCAAAGTCTTCAAATATCCGACCATGGGACTCCCGTACTGGATGATCTTCATCAATCGTTTGTGCATTTATGATATTGAGAGTATGGGACACCTTTCTTGCAGTAATATTTCATCTTCATGTACGACAGCACCCTCATATTCGAGTAGATGCTGACTGAACTAACTTTAATCCCATAGCATGTATGGCAAGGAACATCTAATAGCTCTCCCATTGAAGCTGATCAACACTGATCAACACAGCTCCTATCAACCTCCTCACCAAAAGATAAAACTATCCAGGTCCTAGACGCGTAGTTGTTGCCTCTCCACATAACAAGCATTCAAAGTCTTGGGGCGAACTTCGGCTTGGCTCACTGGATGTTGCACTTGCGACATCCCATGAGCAAATGTGCGTCGAAGAAAGACATTATCATCCATCCGACTACCTTGAAAGTTGTGATACTTATCCCTCCCGTGCCATTTCCATCACATTTCTCGCGTTGCCCCAGAAAATATCTCGTCTCCTCTCAGAGCGCCCTAAACAAACCATTTCCCACCTCCCGTACCGCAACCATACTAGTATAGCATCCAAATCTACCTCTTAATTCTTAATTCTTAACCCTTCATCCTACACTCTTCTATCCCCCTACTTCCCTACTTCCCTTCTTCCCAGCAAGAACCCCCCATATAAAAGAACTAACTAATTCTCATCAGATCATATAATATTTTATTCTTTGCACTCACTCACACATTAATCAGTGTTTATAAACCCACAATATCACATATACCAATGATTCATACATTGATATGAATATCCATATCTATTTGATAAATATCCCCAAACCATGACCTAGAAATCTAGTAAACAAACTTTTTGGTATCATGAAACATCCCATGCATTTTTCATATCAAATCCCCACGTCTTCTTCTGCAAAAGATACAACGAAATCGTATCTCGTATCTACAACATTCTTGGAAAGATTAACTCCCATTACCCATCGAGAAAGTCATTGGTCAGCAGCTAACACCAATATTCTGAATTTCACCCACTCGTTTGGCTAAATAGCCATTCTGAGAAATGACCCAGAGATCCATAACGCCCATTACCCTCTGAGAACTTTTGCCCACTGCCCATCCTTGATATGCGCCGAAAAATAATCTCCCACAGTTAGCAACCCAGGATCTATTTAACTTCAACCCACACGCCCTCATTCTCTCTCATCATTAGCTCGTTATTCACTCCCAAAAATCATTTACCATCTTTACAAACTCGCAGTCTATCCTTTCCCCACCCACGATCTCGAAGTCTCCGCTTCATTATCAACCCATTCAAATCATCTAGTACCAAAGGAAACACGTAGTCCATATCCTCAATCTGTTGTGCTTGGTCTTTAATAACTTTCTCTAGCGTCAAAAAACGATCTAGAGTCTGCTCCTCAAGTACTCCCATCTCTGCTCGATGAATTCCAATCAGTTCTTCGATATCTGCCTCGTGCTTCTTCAAAAGAGCTGATTCTCGTTCCTCTGTGAGGCCAAGAACTAGAGACTTAAGCTCTTCTTCTGATTTGACGCTTGGATTTTCATTCTTCTTGTCTGCTGATAATATTTCGTCCTTAAAACCGCCCAATAATTTTTCAATGCGTGCTTCATACTCATCTTTAAGTACCTTTTGCTGATCTATCAGGAAACTTGCAATCAAAGGTTTAAACCTTTCCTCATACTTAATCTCGAGCTCCTTCTCCCGAGAGAGCATGCGTGCCTGAAACGAACTTTCAATGTTCTCATCATACTCCTTCCTCAATGCTTGGTCTTTTTCAGTCAAAAACTTCATGAGCATAGGCTTAAATGTCTCCTCATATTTAGCTTCTAGCTCACGATCTCTCTTGGATGCAAAGTCCCGAATCAAAGACTCAGTTGTGTCTTTGTGACGCTGAGCTTCGCTTTTGAGTCGCTCTTGCATCTTTTGATCAATGATAAATGTGCTATGTTTTTGACTTTCCTTCGTTTTCAGAGACAAATTCGCACACGTTTTCCCTAGATTACGCACTTTTTCATCCATCCTATTCATAAGCGTAGCGGATTGCTTATTCTGGAGCTCAAGATCAGACTGGCGATGTTTTACCTGCGTTTCTTGTAGTGCACAAATCTTTTCTGTCAATGCTCCTTCAGATGAATTCAAGTTCTCCCGCAGCTCGTTGATATAAGTTTGGCCCTGCTCTTCCAAACGTCTCTCCACTTGTTGAATAGTTTTTGGAGTACTCTCCAAAAATGCAGTATGTTCAAGCTGCAACTTCTCCATGGCTGAAGAATTTTTCATGACCACAATATCTAGATTGCGGAGTTCTTCTTCGCGTTCATCTTGCCATGCCTTCCAATTAGAGGCCAAGGTTTCTGTATGGTTTTTCTGGACATTAACATTCGATACAAATTGTGAAACAGTCTCCTCCGTAGCTGCAAGACGACTCTGAGAGGCCATTAGTTGATTATTCATGTTTGCAATAATTTTCTCTGCCGCCGCTAGCCTGCCCTCAATGATTTCCCCTACTGCACCATCCCTTCCAGTCTGCTGCTTCTTCAGATCGTCAATATGACCCATTAGGCCGGCTCGGGCAGTAAGAATTCTTTCGCCTATCGCGCTTTCCAACTCTGCAAGGTTAGAATTATGCTTCCTATCAATGGTATTTATCCACTCGGCAGTTCTGTGGTCCAAAGCGGTAAACTGTAGAGAATCTTGACTCATCTTCCTTTCAATAGCCTTCATTCTGATGGAGAATTGTCTGAGCTGTGCATCTGATTCCGAAGCGAGCTGCGACCTCAGAGCATCAAACTTGCTTTGATCATGCTGGGAACCATGCGAGACTTTATTCTTCAACTCTTCAAGGTCACCATGACGCGAAGCCACTGCAGTCTGCAGAAAATTGATACGTTCATTAACTTTTTGACGTTCGCCTTCCATCTGAGATATCATCTTTCTGCGAAGATCTTCTTCCAGTTGACAGTGACGTGACAAATCCTGTGCCGTGCCTTCATATTGTTTACCGAGAGTCATTAGTCGAATAGCATGACCTGATATTGCAGATTCAATACTTGGAATAGGTGCCTGTGAGAAATTTAGCCTTGAGTCAGATATTTTACCTCTTTGCTGTAATTGATTGTCCTTTGAGGAGCATGCTTACCTGCTTAAGTGATCTTATACTGCCCTGTGCATCTTTGAGTTGTGCTGCGTGACTACTTCTCGAGGCTTGCAACGACTCATTAGTCTGCTCTAATGACCTTACACGCTTGGGTAGCTCCTTTTGCTCTCTAAATTCAGCTTCGGTGGCAAGAAGTCTAGCGTTCAGTTCTTCTGTTGATAATTTACACTCTTCCAACCGTGAAAATAGTTCAATGTTACGATTCTCCGATTCATCAAGCTGTCTAGCCATCTCCTCAAACTTTTGCTTGTGTGTATTTTCCGATAATAATAATCGATTTTCCAGATTGCGTATATGTGCAGTCAAAGGTCCGGTGCTTTGTTGAACAACATTTGCTATCATACTTTCTATAAGTCCACCATTGGCATTCGAGTTCTCCGGCAGTCCTACCACAGGCGGAACAGCTGTAATATGTAAAGGTAATGGCGGCGGTGGCATGGCTGAGAATGTTGATAGCGTAGAGGGAGGCCTGGAAAAAGTAGAATTGTCAAGTCTAAATCTGACATTTTCGAGGTGGCTTTTGGATTTCAAGTGATTCTCAAAATTATTTGTTTTTTTGTACTTTGCAGTTTTGTGTTCTGTATCACAATCGGCGCATCTAATATCATGACCATATGTTGCTTTGAACCGGGAATCTGGATATTTTTGACGAAGTTCACTTAGCCCTCTTTGGAGCCAAATTGGTAGGGACAACTAGATAAATCAGTTTAGGATACCATTAATGATCCCGGAACCGCTTACCAGCTTTTCATCATTTGGCTCTTGATTCGGGAAAAACTCCATCTGCGGGTAATGCTCAGACTGAACGGATGGGCTGTAATATTGCTCCGGGGCAGAAATTCTTCGATTCCCATCCAGAGGCACGAGTGCAGGTCGTTCTGATCTCTGAGGACTAGAGTTTCTGCTGCCCAAGTTTGAATGGCTTATAGAAGGAGTGTCATTCCCAGAGGCATCACTCTCTTCCACCTCTGTTATTCTTCTTTTTCTAAATTTCGGGCCTAATGCTTTTGGGTCAATGCCTTCCCTCAAGCTTCGATTGATCGTCTTGTGTGATTTCTCGGGCCGTAGATTTGGTATTGGAACTTGTTCAGCATGTTCATTGGAGTTGTTCTCCTTGTTGGAAGACGAATAGATATCTCGAGGCCTGACAAAATGGTAAAGTCGCAAAACATACTTACCCTCACTGTTTTCAAATAAATCTACCGTCGTGCCCTATGAAAGATGTTAGCACGTAATTGGAAATAGCTAGAACATGGTATATCCATTACCTCGTCTATCATACGAGCCACAACTGTCTTGAATATTTTCTTCTGATTCTTAATGAAGGCGGAACTTTCTGCCAGGACGCAATCTAGTTGATCGATGTAGGGTTGTTGAATTACAGTACCTGAGATGCCTTCTCCCTTTGCAAGATTGTAGTCGTAGAGAAATCGGACAACGAAGTCTCTAATACGAATATTATCCGAATCAGAAACATCTTCATCTGCCATGGTTGTACTCAATTGAGGTGTAAGTGAGTGAGTGTATAAATGTGTGAGTGTGTAAAGGCGCTCAATGAGGGGATGGAGGGGAAGTCAGGTGCATTCGTGATTTCTCGCGATTTCGGTGTTTGTGATTTTGGCGTTTGTGTACCTGAATCTAGTTCTAAGTTACCGATGCACGGTCCTTCACTATCACTACCGATACTCATAATGTTATGTTGACCCGGACCCACTAGAGCTTCATGATTCATAACGCGGGGATCTTTTGACCTCATTTATAGATTAAGGGATGAAGAATATGATATCTTCATATTACATCTTACTCATATCATTGTTTGTTCAATTGATCCATCAATTCTACTAATCCTCATTGATACTCTTACCATGGATTCTTGCTTGAATAACCACCCAGGAAAGGTTTACGCCGCAGCCAAAAGCCACAAGGGGAAAAAAGCAATAAAATGAGGAAGACAATAGTTTTATGAAGAAATGAAAAAAGGGAGCTGGTTGAGCCTTGCTGTGTATCGGCTTGGCTCTCATATTAAACTTCTCTCGTGTCTCCAAGGAAGAGTTTGTCTTTATTCACGTCGTCTGCTTTACAATAACGCACGGCAGTCAATCAGCCAAAAGTCGAAATGTCCTCTCTAAAGAGAAGACGTGAGAGTCGCTCTGAAGCACCCTATCGGCCTTCTCATAACTCTACAAAACTGCCAACTGGTGCGACTCCTTACCTCATACTACGCTCTTCATGCGACTATGCTAATTTCACACAGCAACACGTCGCACCTCACGACGTAGCACAGTATCCATGCCCCAAACTGCGAACACTGGTAGTGGCGACGGGGACATCAACGAGCCGTCTCAAAACTTCGACGAGTCCATTGCGACTCTAAAATCAGCAGCAGAATCTGTTACGGTTCGGGTTTTAGAAGAGACGGCAGATGAGCAAGCACGGGTGATTCAAGCCATGGGATCAACAATCGCTGCCAAAGATTTACGAATTCAAAAATTAAATCGAAAGATTAGAAGACGTGACAAGAGTCTGGAGAAATTGAAAAAACGAATGGAACGCTCAAACACCGCATTTTCGAAGCTAAATTGGTCAAATTTCGAAGCAATGGATGTTGGCACCAAGCATGACGAGAGGAAGAAGGGTTTGAGGGACAAACGTCCAAATTCAGCAGATGGGCTCTGTACAAAATGTGGAGAGAATTGTTCTCGTTTAGTTAAGGAGAACCAACAATTGAAAGTCAGGTTACATGAGGTCGACGGGTTGTGCATAAGACTCAGAACTGAGTGTAGCAAGATGGAGAACAAAATCAGGGGACTCGAAAGGAATTTAGATAGGACTGGAGAGAAGCAGTAATCTACATCTAGCTACCAGGAGAATATGAAAGTATTTTGGATATTAGAGCTTTGCAAATCGATCAAATCAATCAATCCATATGTATATCGTGACGTGGACAGACGAAAGTAGACATTTGGCTGTTCAAGCATTCCATATAATATTGGATGACAAGTTGTCGGCAAAACTTCATCCACCCCTCCCTTCCACTCTCCCTTCACTTCTCCCTTCACTTCTCCCTTCACTACTTTTCCCTATTATCATCATTCGCTACCGCCAAGAGATTGGATGGCTGCACTATTTGCTTTTTCCTCCCACTTTCTTTTTCCAAGTACAATCTAACAAATTCATGCATCTCCCCGCCACTGCCCGCATACAACCTTCTTCCAATTTACAGGTACTTCATTAATGTTCGAGTTTAAAAAAACCCCCCATTCAATTAACCAAAATCACGAAATACACCATCCAAGGTTCAATCTCCTCATTTGATTCATCACAGCCCTTCAATAGGCACACGCAGCCAATACTTCTGTTCTGTTCAACAACCAAGTCGTTTGCAATATCGGTCAATCCTGTACAATCATGGGGTCGAATAAACATAAGAGATCGACTCCTCATAAACCTTCTCAAAAGCCATTAACTCCTCAGCCTCACAAGCCTCAGAGATCCCACAAATCCCCTCAAGAGAAAGTCAACCCGTTGACACCAAATTCTTCAAAATCGCCGATTCTTCCTCCAAAGTATGCCAGAGAAGCTCGACCAATTCTGCCTCCTACTCGAAGAGTTTTGTTTCCTCAAAATTCGAAACAAAGTAATAGTAAGTATATACATTCGTCTCTCATTTCCAGCATAATTAATCAGCGTTAGGTCAACAATCTTTCTCTTCTCCACCTCCGACCAAAAAAGATCTCTCAAAGACGAGTAAGTAGTTTTCTTCTGCTTGCATATACTATTCACTAAATGGAAGTGCTAGGAAAATACACTTTACCCTCACCAGCAACAAGCCATTTGGATGATCGACCATATAAAAAACAATGTCTTTCATCTCCTGCGAAAAATACCAAGCTTGTACCCAGACAGTCAAACAGGGTGGAAGGGCGAGCTAGTATGAGTACATCAACTGATGATGATGATAAAGATGAAGAAGGTACACCAATTCCACTAAGTCGGAAGAGAAAAGCTGATGCCATTGCAGGTGCGGGTGCAGCAGGAAGACATAAAAGATCCCTTTCTGTTCCCGCACCACAAAGGGCAGCTGTATTTAATATCACGACACCGAAACTACACCCTCCCCCGATATCTACCATCCAACCCAATCCAACAATTGTGAACATGATCGATATAACTGTTCTTCGACTTGAGAAAGAGGAGCTTCAAAAACGCCTCGATACTTCTGTTCAACGAGCACAACAAGCAATGAATGACGTGAAAAAATGGGAGGCCAAATATAAAGCAACAATTGACACGCAGGAGACAGTTAACAGACTTCTTGATGCCGAGATGAAAGAGAAAGAGAAGCTTCAAAATCGAATCGATGGTTGTACGCAACAAGCACACGAACTAAAACTCGAAGCGGAAACCTGGGAGGATAGATGGAAAGTAACAAGTGAAGAAAAGAATTCCCTACGCAAACAACTAGGCGCCAAGACCAGAGAGTGCGATGCAGTCGAAGCCAACAACGAAAAATTACAACTCCAACACCTTACTCAGATCGACAAGAATATCAAGCTCCAACGTGAGCTCAAGGAAGTCAAAAAACGCAGCGAAAAAGATCATATTCAGGATCCTTATCAATTCGCAAATAAGGTTGTGCAATTGGAGCAGGAAATTTCACAGATGAAATCTCAAAACGCGAAGATTGGCCAGAGGAAGGAACACGAAGAATACCTTGAGGCAACGAACAAGCTCTTGGCGAAACAGGTTGCACAGCTCAAGGAAGACGTACAGCATAAAGATGAGATAGAGGGACAAGTTACACGATTGCAGGAAGAATTGCGAAATACCCAGGAAAATCCATCGGAAAAGGTAGAAGTTGCACGGTTGAAGGAGGTAGTCCAAAGAACCAAGAAAGAATTAACGAAAAACGTCGCAAGGCTCAAGGAAGAGATGAAGCAAAACGGTGCACTAACTGTCCAGAACACCCAACTCCAAGAAGACCTCTCATTCCAATCCACCCTCGCATCCCAAACATCACGCACCCACGTCCAGGACATCTCCACCCTTCACCAAAAGATCACACACCTCCAATCCCAAGTACACGAGACGAATCAAGAACTCCTCTCCCAAAACGGCGAAATCGACATATTGATATCCGAGCACGAAGTCGAAGTAAAGAAATTGCAAGAGCAGAAACGCAATCTAGAATTCCTGCATCGGTATAAGGATATGGGGTTGGAGAAGATGGGATTGCTGGTTGCGGGGTGGACGTTGAAGTGGCAGAGTGTTCATGCTGGGGATGGGAATGGATCCGGAAAGATACCAAGTGTGGAGGGTTTGGGGGTGTGTGTTAATGGAGTGAGGATGTGATGAGTGATTTTTGAAGAATTGTTTGTTTACCTTACCTTAACTCACCTACTTGGAACTTTGTAGTTATGTTAAATGAATGGATGAATAGATAAATGAATCAATGAGGATGGGATTTCACAAACTCCAATTTACGAATAAGTTGACCATGGTATCAGTACAGACTGATGGTCCGCTTCCCAACTTTCAAAATCTATGATTAATTCAATCTTCGATTAATATACATATTATTTGATCTATAATAAATTATTCTATAAAGTTAGAAAATATATAAATGATAATTGATAAAATCCTACAAGATACAAATTTGGCATTGGACCGTCAGTCTGTGCACTCATTGATGGTATTGTCTAAATAAATAACTAAATTAAAATATTCCCATACCCGATATTCGATATATATCCCATAACCCGAGATAGAATTAAAGTATATACTTATACCGAGTACAGTACTCGATCGAGTATATAAATTTCTAGAATAAATAAATAAATAAATAAATAAATCTATACTCAATTTTGAATTAGAATTGGAGTTCTAATTCGATGACCTCATCACACTCTCTTTCTTCAATCCTTTTACCCCTTTATACCTCCATCCCTCCATCCCTCCATCCCTCCATCCCTCCGTCCATGCCTCCATGCCTCCATGCCTCCATCCATCCATCCATCCTACCATCCTACCATCCTTTTACACCTCTATACCTCCATCCTACAAATCACTGAATATACAGCAAAGATTATCTACTCATCAATCACTTCACTCACTTCATTCCATTCCATTCCTCCCCCCTCCCAAATCAACAATGCCTCACTTAGTTCATTTGATACCTCACACTATCCAGCAAGAAGCTTCCTCGAAGAATCCCCCTCCCTCACCCCCCAAAAAGAAACTCACTCACTTCTCAGAAAAATGAAATGAAATGAAATAAAATGAAATAAGATAAAATAAAATAAAATAAAATAAAATCAAAGAAATGAATAAAATTCAAAGAGCATAGCTAACCTAACCCCTATAATACATCTATTTGAATTTCGAAGTCCTACTTCACCTATAATACCTTAGCCTGCCCTGCCCTGCCCTACGCTACCATAAACCATCAATCAATGAATCAATTCAAGTAACTCCGTTGCCTGCTCCTACCGCCAAACAACTATCTATCCTCAGAATTAACCACCTCCATTTTCATCATATGCAATAATGACTTGCTTTTATTTAATCAACCTTTCCTCCACCATTAACCCCACCCAACAATCCATCTTTCCCATCATCTACCCTAAAGAATCCCCCCCTTCTCGCTCCTATCTTTCCTCTGCCATACATTGTAGCTCCTAAGATCATTCCTAAAGCTACCCCGAAACTGAGGAATGGATGTCCACTAATTGCTCCTCGAACATTGAAGAACATCTTTTCAAATGAACCAACAGTACTCTTTGGTTTTATGACCGGAGGATTGGATACAACTTTTGGAATTGTTTCCAAAATTGACGTACGGGAAGGGATGATGTAGTTTCCAGTGATTGTCGTGTCCCAGTAGCGACGATTCTATTTAAAGTGTAAGTATCTTTCAAGGAGAAGTCGAAATAATCGATAAGTAGGTGAAAATACTTACATCTTCATCATTAATAATAACCTTTTCGCCATCAGTCTTGACATCAATACCATAAGTACTTCTAATCCATCTTTCCCAAAATACACCATCAACCCAAGCGAATCCAACCTCCTTTTGATCGGATTTATCCATATTGATTCTGATACTTTTGGCAGCTCTCAAAGCTCTTTGATCATTACGATCTTCGGCTTCTTCCAATCTAAGTTGTTTAGCATCTCTCAATTCTTGACGCTCACGTTGGAAATTGATGATTTGTTTATCCATCCATTCCAATGCAGCTTGCTTCAATTCCTTCTTAGCCATTGCAAAATCGGCTTCACGTTCTCGAGAGAGAATTGCTAGAACGACAATCTTACCATCCATGATTTCGCGTGAATTCGAAGCTGTAAGTTCGGGTACGACAGGTAACCAAACTGATTGCATCCAGTGTAGAACTTGTCTGAAATCACGCATATCTTGAGGTGCGAGTGCTGTATAATAGGTTGGTCTACCATCTCGAGATACCAATAGCCGAGGCCAGGTTGTAATCTTGAATCGATCGGCAAGCGCAGCACTGTTCGTCTTGACAAGTTTGGCATGTCCAATTAAACTCAAGGTTAATCTTTCCAACGCCGCAAAATCCTCGCTGGTAGTGGCATGGTCATAGAAGTAAACGAAGATAACATCTTCTTTCTCTTCCAATTCCTTGAATTCAGCAGCATCAATATCCTTAACACCATCACCAATATCAACAGCTTTGTTCGCAAAGGTAACAAAGTCACCTAATCCTCTAAGTCCTTCATACTCAACACGTTCTCCACCACGGAAGAAATGAATGGTTGGATATCCTCGAACATGAACATCTTTACATAATCTAGACTCTGCTTCACAATTAACCTCTCCAACATTAAGTTTTCCTTTCATCTCTTTTGCCAATTGAGCCCAATTAGGAGCCATGGCTTGACAATGATGACACCATGGAGCGTAAAATTTGATAAACCAAGGATCTTGAGACATTGTGACCAAATTTTGAAAGCTCTCTGCTGTGAGTGATATAGATGTACCAAGTGGGTTTGCAGTTTGGGTTGGTTTTGAAGGTTTCGTTTCGATTGGTGTAGCTTTAAGAGAGGGCTTGGTAGTAATTTTGGCAGTGTCGGCTTTCGTATCCTTGACGGCATCTTTAACACTATCCTTGACATCCTTTACAGTATCCTTAACGGAATCCTTTGCTGGCACAATAATATCTGAGGCTTTTTCTGCGGCTTTCTCTGCTGCCTTTTCTGGTTTCTGCGTTGATCCTTCGGACGACTTTTCTGTGGATTTCTCTGACTTTTCAGATGACTTTTCGGATACCTTCTCCGTGGACTTCTCCGTCTCCTTTGAAGTTGCTGCTGCAGGTTTATAATCCGGACTTTGTGTGTCGCGTTCTCGTGGAAACTTTGGTCCACCAATTGGTCTAGACCCTGGCCTAATTGATTCTAGATTTTCCTCAATAAAAGCACCCAATTTCTCCATATCCTTAGGTCCAACAAATCTCTTTGATTCCTCGCCATCCTTATATAGTATAAATGTTGGGAAAGAAGTTACTCCATGATCTGAACAGGCAGTACCGAAAGCGATACAATCAAGAGAACCGAAATGATAATTGAAATAAGCCGTGAAAGAGTTCATAGATGTGGATGTAGTATCGTCAGCCCCGGACTTGACTGGTTTCGAAGTATAATAAAACTCGTAGAGTGTTTGCCATGTTGGCGCGATGTTTATGCAATGAGGACAGTAAGGTCTGAAGTTGTTATGAGCATGATAATCTCTTGAAAGAAATGAGGCGATGAATTCTCACGAGTGATGTTTAACAAACCAATACCCATCCGCGATTGTCTTGTTAAAAGATTCTCCAAGTATAACAGGAAGAGGGGGAACTTCGATTCCATTAAATATTGTTGGTTGTGGTACATCTGAGGCATCATCCGCAGAAAGTTCTCCAGGTAATTCAGGTGAGGAATTCTCCAACTTCTGTTCTCCCGATTGTGCCAATACAACAGAGGCAAAGACAGTTGATAGTAAGGAAATTGAAAGAAGACGCATGTTGAAGGGAAGTTAGGGGCTATCAGCACCCTGAGAATCGAAAGATTAATGCGGGTCGCGGCGAATCCGCCAACGAAGGTAAGAAGAAAGAGCTCGTCCTCAATTAATTCAAAAGATGCCCGTCAGTATATCGCATAAGTATCGTAAAACCCAAGAATCCTCCTGAGAAATCGTAGTTATCGTGGTTGAAAAGAGTGAAGTTTGAATATGGAAGAAAAGGATCTCGACTCTCTTTCAATTACCATCAACTCCATATGAACGAACTGATGGAACACAGTTGCACCATTAGCTTTATTCGCTAAGAAATTGAATCCTGGTAATTTCTTTTTTGGGATAAAAATTATCTCAATTTTCAGACCCTCTGATTCGATTTTACATTCTGTATTTTAGCTTTGTTTTA